>PVKU01004959.1:0-134254 GCA_004027475.1 Anoura caudifer
TGGAGGCTCTCAAGCCTTTCCTCTAGGAGGCTCCTGATTCAGGGGCTGGGCTAGCTGAAATCTGACCTCTCCTCACTTGCCACACTCCATCGTTATGGTGCTCCCCATTTTGCCTGTGGTATATGCTGTGACCTTGTTCCTCTGTGTCTGTCTACCATGCTTTGGTGTGGGCCCTTCTGCCTCTCAGTTCTCACTGGGAGAACTGCCTCTCTCCCCTCTGTCCATTCTCCAAATGACAGCCAGAGAGAAAGCTGCCTCAAAATACAAACCCAACTATTCCCTTTCAACCTTAAAACTTTAACGTGACTATGATTACCATTTTCAATCTGTTAAAATGCAGATTTTGTTGATGGGTCCAGCTGGAGTGGGGCCTGAGATTCCAAATTTCTAACAAGAGCTCAGAGTCCTGCAATATTGGTCCATGGGCCACACTTTGAGTACCAAGGTGCAGCCTTGTATGAAATGGGATGCTTAAACAGAATAGGACTTCCTCTGTGATGGGCTACAGTAGGGCTCTCAAGCTACTGGCCCCAGGGCCAAAGGCCATACCCCACCTGTTTGGATAAATAAAGTTATACTGGAACACAGATAGCCACCCCTCCCCCCCATATATTTATGTATTGTCTGTGGCTGCTTTTGCACTACATTGGTCAAGGTGAGTAATCATGAGACCACAAGGCTCATAAAGCCTAAAATATTTACCACCCAGACCTCTACAGAAAATTGTGTCCACTGTGTAGCACATCTTCACGATTCTCTGGAAAGCTGTGTATTTGGACTCTGGCCATCTGCAGAGGGTTGACCTGAAGACCACATACACACACACACTCTCTCTCTCTCTCTCTCTCTCTCTCTCTCTCTCTCTCTCTCTCTCACCCTGTGGTGCCTGCAGCTGATGGGTCTCAGGCTGATCTCCAAGGATGTGGCTCCAGGCATGCATGGGAGATAGATGGTGGACTGGAGCACGTATAGAGCACTTAACCCCATCCAGGAGCATTTACTACACCCCAGCCAGAGAGGAAGCACAGGCTATGAGTCCCCATTTTCTGGATAAGGAAACTGGGATGCTTCGCAGCCTAAGACTCTGAGTGGGGCTGTGAACTCCACAGCTGGTTTGTGTTAGGACTTGGATGGGAACCCTGGTCTCCTGACTTCCTGCCCAGGGCTCTACCTCCAAGGCACCCTGTGTGGAGGCCCCTGGGGCTGGGAATCTGCCTGGAGGGGCACTGGTTAACATAAGAACTTTGACTGGGGGGAAGAGGTGGCTGTCATACAGAGGATGTTCCTCCTCCATTGCACAAGTGCCCCTGCCTTGACCCCTTACACCCAAATACATGGGTCATTGGAGGTTAAGCCCAAGTCCTGGACTGGAGGGCTGAAGGAGTTTAAGTTGCCTGCAAGGACAAATTCCATCAAATGAATCTGAGTTTCCTATTGTCTTATTTAAAAAAAGAAAAGAAGAAAAAAAAAGACCAATAATCCCAAAGGAAAAATCTCCTAAAAGACGAAACATTACAGGATGGGGGTTGGCGTAGGGTGCAGGACGGTCCCATGACATATGTCAGCCACTAGACTAAGCACTTTACACACATTATCTCATTTAAGTCTCACAGCAACCCCGTGGGTGAGTTGTTATGATTATGCCAGTTTTACAGACAAGAGACCAAGTGCCCCATGCAATGCTGAGCTCAGTAGAAGGGCTACTGAGTGAAGAAACTCAGTAGATGTTGAGTTCACGATTGCATGAGGCACAGAGAAGTTAAGAGTCCTATTCACAGTCACTCAGCAGAGAAGAGCAGGAGCTGGAATTTGAACCTAGAGCTCTGTGACCATAGAGGGGCTCAGTCAGCTGAAGTGAACTGCTCCCTTCCCCCATCTACCCATGCACAGCAAGTGGAAGGCTGAGGACTCTCCTGCCCCAGTCTTACAGCCTTGACTGACAGGCAGAGTGCAGCAGGCAGAGCACAGAGATAAAAAGGGCTGGGAAGTGAAGTGAGGTGGGAACTCCACTCCCACCACCTCCTCCCCAACCAGTTCCAGCTGGAGGCTGCGGAGACTCCTCCCATGGGGTGACCCCCTAGGCCAATCCCCCTGCAGCCCCGCCCAGCTGCTCCAGTGAGCCAGGCTGAGCCCTGTGCCAAGGAGCCTCTTTCCCCTTAGTTCTTTGGTTTTTGGGGAATGGAAAGGTTAACTGCCCAGGGGAACAGGGAGAGGGGGTGCTTTTGGGGCTCAGGGCAGCCATTTAGAACTCAGGGAGAGAGGGAGGAAGGATAGAAGGAGAACTCTAACTGGTCAAGGGGAGGTAGGGAAGGAGCATATGACTTTCTTGTGGCACCTTCCAGGGTGTGTTTGTGGGAGAAACATGTGCTGCACCACCACTCTGTGTGTGCCTGTAAAGGGGTGCCTGCGTCTCTCCAGCTGTGTCCCAGCTGCGAAGGGCTTTGTATGCTCACTAAGGTTTCCAAGAGCTCTTTCTCAGGCCTGGGGCTAATCATATAATCTCTACTCTGTGGGGTGGGAATAATGATAATGATCCCCATTTTACTGTTTTGCTGAAAATGCCCAGGCAGCTTCAGACACTTGCCTAAGGTCATCCAGCTTGGATGTGCTGGATCTGGGATTTGGACAGATCCAGGCAGTCTAAAGTCAACATCTGCATTTTTGTTTTAACCAAACACCCAGGAAACAAGGGTTCACTGAACACTTAGTGTTTGGTCAATTAAAAATTACAATCCCCCAGTGGCCCTGGGTGAAGACACCCTTCAGTATGTACCCAGTAGTAAATGTGCTGGGCTACGCAGGTCACCCTTTTAGACTCCAGGCTATTCTCCCAGGGAACGAACATGAGGGAATGTGAGGTCCAGGAACCAGGCTGACCTGGAGCTCAGAGCCTGGTGGGCCAGGTTGGCACTTGGAGCCTGTGTTTGCACCAAGCAAATCCTTAGCTTCCTCCTGAGCATGAAAGTCAAGGCTGCTCTATCTTCAGGTCAGTCCACTCTCTGCATCCTGGCTCTTGGGGGTTGCATTCCTCAAATTCTGGATCCTGAGTCACCACACCTGGGGCTTCTGGAGATAACTGGCTGGCAGAACTGGGTTGGGTGGCAGGGGCTGCCCCCAGGACAGCATGTGTACGGCTTTTTTTCTCCCTTCTAATGAAGAGGACCCTGGCTGTGCGTGACAGGCCGGACAAGAGGTTAGCAGGGGTGTCCAACCAGCAGCCCACAGGCTGCATGTGGCCCAGCATGGCTATGAATGTGGCCCAACATAAAACTGTAAATTTACTTAAAATATTATGAGATTTTTTTGTGATTATATGACACAATGTATTTAGTGTGTGACCCAAAACAACTACTCTTCTTCCAGTGTGGCCCAGAGATGCCAAAAGGTTGGACACCCCTGGGCTACAGGGAACATTTTTGGCAGAGTACACACCCACCTGGGCAGATCTGCCTTGGATGAGTCATTGATTGGTTCTACAGCAGCCAATTTCAGGAAACCCCTACTGTTCTGGAAAATCCATAGACAGGCCTGCTCAAGAAATGCCACCAGGGTGCAGGGGGTGGTGGCATGGAGAACAAAGCAGCAGTCCATACCAGCCCCTGCACGCATGCGAGCGCACACACACACACACACACCCCACCCGATCCCGCCCTGAGGAGGAGATGGGAAGCCAGGGACTTCACAGTGATCTTCTCACTTGCTGCATCTAAGTCTCTGGGAGACACAATGTGACCTGAGGTTTCCTGAATTCAGTAGCTCCTGGGTTACTCCTAGTCCCCACCCCATTCAGAAGCACATTTCTAATTGTGCTATATCTATGTGCCACCTGGGCTGTTATTTACTTCATATTTCTGTCTAAATCAAATCACTTAAAAATACATTTATTCAAAATGTATTTGTATCCCTTCTGTAAATGGAAAACCAACAGCACTTGCCCTAAACAGAACAATTCATACAATGAAAGCAAACTTGTTAGACTGTGGCTGGATCCTGTTGTCTGCAGAAACCTCTCTATTCCATAGTTCTTCTTTGTGGACCAAGGGTGAGGAGCAGGTGTTGGAGAGGCAGTTCCATCTGGAAGTGTTCAACAGATTTGAAAATACGTGACAAACTCAGCTCCCCAGGAGCTCCCATGCATAGTGTTGCTGTGTCCTTGTCCCTTCGCTGCGCTTACACAGGAGTTCCTGGAGAACTGAAGCAAACGTGTATTGGATACTTCATTTGTGGCCACAACCCCCAACAATGACCTGCACATTGAAGGTGTCCAACACATGCTTTTAACAGGAGATGAAAGGACTTGAACTTCCATGATGCTAAAGAAAGTACTGTCCAAACTGTGGGAAGCACTTGTCCGTGGAGAATAAATGTTTGTTGCATAAAGGTACAAATGAATGCACTTACACTAGAATGTAAGCTCCACAGGACAGAAGTCTGTCCTGTTCCCTGCTGTGTCCACTGCCTAGAGTAGTGCTGGTCACTTAACAGGTGCTCAGTGAGTCCATGAGAGAATCAATGAATCCATAAGTTAATGAATGTGCGGATGAAGGAATAACTGAGCACAGGATGACTCACTTTCTTCCCTAGACTCAAGAGACAGGCCTTTTCTAAAGTTGGTTGCAGACCCTGGTAAGGCTGGTCAAGCCTTGAGCTGGGAACCAGGGTGTGGAGAGAGCAAACAAAAGAAACCAAGATAAGGGCAGCCTCAGGGCACTGGCTGTGCATCTGAAGGTTCCCCCAACAGCAGCCTTTACTGGCAGCTGCCTTCAATGGGCTTGGGCTTGGGCAGGGCGGGGGCAGGGCTGGGGCAGGACTGATGGGAACTGGGAACCACTGGCAGCTAAACCAGCTAACTGGCAATGTCTCCATCCCACCACCTCAGCAATAGCCCTCCCCCACCCCAACTAGGGGCATCTAGAAGGGCTGTTTTCTACGTTGGGCAGTGGGGTCCCGAGATCCATTTTTCATTTACAGTAGGCTCGATTTTCTTCTGTACTAGGCTGGGTGGTGCTTTCTGAGCTTTGGCTGTCTTTGACATGCTCTCCTTCCAAAGGGTAGATTTCTGAAGAAATCCTCCAGGGCTTCTAAGAGAGGTGTTCTCCACTGGAGTGTTTACATGCCAGCTCATGTGCTCGACCAGAATGTTCTTATAGAATAGTGTTTAATCTGCGAGTGGTCAGCATCACTCTGGCTCCGCATGGCTCACTGAGGACCTGGTGAGGGGGTCAGCCTTTTTCCTCAGGGGCCTTTGAAGGCGGCAGAGTAGGCGTCCTGCCCTCCCATAAATCTGCCACCATGTCTCAACCCGATAGCAAATGGGCATCCTTTTGTCCTTTTGAAGTCGCAAAATGCTTGCTCTCTAGGCTTTTTTCTTAAGCTAATAGAAAAACCAGGACTTAATTTCTTTGGAAAAAAAAGCCTTTTAAGCAATTTCTTGGTGCCCACAGAATATGAGTGCAATCCACCTAAAATGGTCATCCTAGTATCTGTTATGATTTGTGAATATTTCGTAGCTCATGAAAAAGGGAAACAATGTGATTGGAAAGTCCTTGAAAGAGGGGCCTGGGTCTTATACTTGAGTCCCCATCCCATTCAGGAGCACTGGCCTATTCATGCATAAGCAGTTTTTTGATATCAAAATCTGAGAGACAGGACCATATCAATTTTAGGCCACACAGTTTCCAAACCTTAGCATGCCTAGAGATCATTGGGGAGCTAGCTAAGAATCTAGACTTGCAGATCCAACTGTGATTCATTTATTCATTCATTCATTCAATGTTTATTGAGCTCCTACTATGAGTAGAGTTGCCAGATTTAGCAAATAAAAATGCAGAATATCCAGTTAAACTTGAATTTCGGATCACACAGTAGTTGGGACATGTACCAAAAAATGCTTTGTCATTGATCCGAAACTCACATTTAACTAGGCATCTTGTATTTTACCTGGCAGCCTTCAGTCTACACCTAATACTCCCTGGAGCTCAGAATACAGCATGGGTGAAACAAAGCAAAGCCCCTGACTTCTCGGAGCTTAATGCCAGTGAGGGTGATAGGCAAGTAAACAGCTGAGGGAAGGATGTTGAGGGCTGTGGCAGGAGCCACTTCTAAGCTTGTCAGGAACAGAGCACGTGTAACCTCACCATTGGGCCCTGCCAGGTCTGGGAGGGTTGTTGGCACAGCCCCCCTGCAAAGAGCCTTCCCCTAGCAGAGGAACATGGACATTAGAGCTGCTCACAGGTCCAGGGATGCTGGTGATGGTGGGAGGAGAAGGGGTGTTTCAGTCATAGCAAGGTGGCATCTAGTGAGCAGCCTCAGTTCTGGGTGTGCCTGACGTCAGGCAAGTGTAAGGTCAGGTTCCTTCTGGTAATGGCTGTGCTGCCTTCTCTGTTCATCCTCCCACTCTTTTATTTTGGAAAAATTTAAAACACAGAAGTATAGAGACTCTTAGAAAAGATCCACATGTTCCCATCATGAATATCAACATTTTGCCAATCTTTTCTTGTGATGAACCTTGTTTTTTAAATTTTAGTTTTATTTTCTATTAAGGTATAACAATCTTAAAATAAAGTGTAAGAAAATCTTGATGAATTTTGATGCTGTTTTTTTTATTTGTTTTTTGCCTATGTATGCACCTGTAAACCTCCACCTAGATCAAGATATAGAACGTTTCCAGGCCCCAGCTGGCTCCCTCCTGTTCCTTCCTGGGAGCTGTACTTTGGTCATTTGTAGGGCACAATGAGTATTATGTTGAGGAAAATATTTCTATAGTTAAATAGAAAACTTTGAATCTTCCCCCATCCCACTCCCTTTCGTTTCTTCTAATTTTTTCTATCTAGTTTATTTACTGACCTAGTTATTAGGAAGGTAAACTCTGGATTGTAAAATGACATAGAACAACTTCAATTAATTCAGATTACAGTGGATTTAGAAATTAGCTATTATTTTTGGGTTATCCATGCTAATCTTAAAAGCCCCCTCCCAGTGAATATTAATAGGCTAACTCCAGTGGATATTGGAGATAGAAAACAAAGCCAACCTTAGTAGCTGCCCCTCCCCAGCATTCACAGTGGCCTGGACAATGAGAGGTGCTGAAGCTACTTTCCCAAGATTGTCTTAGGAAGAGCAAGGTCCCTGCCCCTCAGGTTGGGGAAGGAGTCATTTAAGCACCTGAATGGATGCTGAACGAGTTGACCCCATGCTCCCTCCATGACACCCAACGTGTTCCCCACAGACGCTGCAGGAGATCTTTCAGGTGGAGAATACCATCCTGCTGCTGGAAAGGTCTATCATGGCCAAGGAGTGCCCACTGAAGGTGGCCCAGACTCGGCTGGAGTGCAGGACCCGGCGCCCCAATGTGGAGCTGTGCAGGGACATCCCACAGTTCAAGTGAGTGACGGAGGCTCCCCTAGAAGGCGAGCTCCCAGGAAACCTGGGTCTGGGCAAGGGACTCTTCAACAATGAGGACATCTAGTCTCACAACTCAACAGGGCACTGGGTGGGGATCTGGAGTTGTGAGGGGCCCTTAGATAACCTCCTATCACAGGGAAGGCCCAACCCTCTGCACCGAAGCCTGTCTCACCTACCTAAACCAGGGATGGTTTTATAGCCCCACTATGTTCTGGGAGCCCCCCTCCCAGCTCTCCTCTGAAAGCTAAGGAGAGGTACCCTCCCAGCCAGAGATGTGGCCTTTGGCCCATGGTTGTTTTACCTTTCTTCTGTCCAGGATCCCATCAGAGAGAAGCCCAGTGCACACCTCACTCATTCTCCATGGCTCTTTCTAAAGTTCTCACCTGTGAACCATTGGAATAGCTTTCTGCTTAGCTAAGGAAGGGCTGCTTCTGTTGATAAAGGGCCTCCTCACAGCAGAAGGGTGAAAAGCCCAGGCAGGCCCAGAAACAGGGTTTGTGAGCCTGGAATATGAGCTGGAAAGTGATGATGGCCAGACGAAGCAGGAACGTCACACATGGTGGGCATTTTCCCATGATGTGCTGTGTAACTTGGCTGCGCTGCTCCCTCCATGCTGGGGGTGGGTGAGGGGGACTGCATTAGTTCTCCATTGCTGTGTAATAAATCCCCCAACTCGGTGGTTTGTCCTCCTCCTGAGCCGAGATGTGAAGACAAGAGCTGAACTCAAGAGAGGGAGGAAAAACACTGAGAGAAAATGCTGGTGGTTCCATGAGATGCTGTTTGCACAGCCCATTACTGCCTGAGATAATCACTCAGGAAACAAAAGCTGGGTGTTATGTGTTGTGGGGGTAGGCAGGGAAAGTGACCCCTGGCTTTGAATGTGAGGGCCTGGCTACCTGCGCCTCAGCCTCCTGCGGGCCTGGAAGATTTTCTCCCCTGGAAGTGGGTGCAGCATGCCCAGGGTCCCATCCTTCTGGGCTGGAAGGGGTCCAGATCCTGGGTGAGGGGCTGGGGGAGAATCTCCTTATCCTTCCTCCACCCACTTTATGCTTCTTAGACTCTGAGGTTATGTTCCAGCTCCTCCTGGAGCAGAGGGTTCTGACAGCCCATTTGTGCCCCGCCCCCCAGGCTGCTAACCCAGAACAGGGCTTCAGGGGACTGGCCAGATGTTGTCCTGGAGGGCCTGCTGCTTGCTCTTGGACAAGCTTCCTGCCTCTTCATCCACCAGCTGTGTCACCAAGAGGGGTAGATAGGGAGCATGAATGGGGTACATTTGGCTCAGGAGCCCCAGACACTGTGTGTGTGTGTGTGTGTGTGTGTGTGTGTGTGTGTGTCTGGTGTGTTTGTGTATCTATGTGCCTCTGTGTATCTCTGTGTCAGTGTACTATGTATATGCATGTGTGTGTGCTATATGCATTTTCCTGTGTAGGCATATGTGGTACATGTATGAACATGTATGTGCATGGTGTGTTAGGGGCTGAGCAGATAATGGGACTCAAGCTGTCTGCCTTCTCCAGCAGCTGAATTGGCCCATCTGTGAATTACCTTCATTGCCCCACGTTCCCTCCATCACCACCTCTGGGCCTTCAGTTTCCTTGTCTTCCTACAGGTGGCCTCTCTTCTCCTGACCCTCTCTAATTGCTCAGGTCCCATCCATGTCCAGTCCCCATAATGAATACCTATTTAAATTTGAATTTAGGTTAATTAAAACAAAATAAAATTTTAAATCCAGTTCCCTATTCACGCGCACACACATTTCAGGTAGTCAGTAGTCAGTGCTAGGGGCTACTGCATTGGATGGCACATTTTTGTCACTGCAGAAAGTTCTGTTGGACAGTGCTGATCTAGAGATCTCCAGGGAGAGAAGGGTGTCTCTGCCGCCTCTGTCGCCTCTCCAGCTCAGGTTTGCCATGGTGCAGCTCACCCTGATGGCAGCTCAGGTCCTTCCAGCAGCATGTCCTCCAGTCCTGAGCACAGTGCCATTGCCCCATCCCCCCACAGGTGGGGCCCATTTGTAGTCCTTCCCTGTTCTCCTCCCTCCAGCCTTTGGTAACCACTAATTTATTTTCTGTCTCCGTTGATTTGCTTATTCTGGATATTTCATGTAAATGGAGCCACAAAATATGACCTTTTATGACTGGTTTCTTTCACTGAGTGTAACGTCTTCAAGGTCCATCCATGTTGTCACATGTATTGTATGTCCTTCATTCCTTTTTATGTCCGAATCACATTCCATTGTACAGACAGACCTCCTTTTTATTCATTCATCTGTTGATGCATATTTGGGTTGTTCCCACCTTTTGACTCTTGTGATTAGTGCTGCTATGAACATTTGTGTACAAGTATTTGAGCATCTGTTTTCACTTCTCATGGGGAGATACCAAGGAGTGGAATTGCTGGGTCATCGTAAGTCTACATTTAACTTAGTGAGCAGTAGCCAGATTGTTTTCATAAACATCCCGTCTGTTTCTCCCTCTCTGCTCATCACCCTTGGTAGCTCTGTCATGCATACTTCCCTGCCTGTCTACCCCTGATGGCTGAGCCTTGCCTGCCTGGCTTACCACAGTCTCCCAGCACCTGGTGCAGTTCCTGGAACATAGTAGGTGTGCCTGTGTTCAACAACTGAGTGAACTGCCTTATTCTCTGCTCTTGCCCCAGGCTCGTGAATGAGGTGTGCACCATCGATGACACCCTGCAGACCCTCAAGCTGAGGCTGCGGGAGACACAGGACACACTGCAGCTGCTGGTAATGACCAAGTGTCGGCTGGAGCACGACCTGGCTATCAAGGCCAACACCCTCTGCATCGACAAGGAGAAGTGCATGAGCATGCGCAAGACCTTCCCCAGCACCCCCCGCCTGGTGGGCTACACGTGAGCTGGCGCCATCAGCCCTCAGTCCTTGCTCCGTACCGGTTCCTTACACAGTCTAAAATTTGAAAAGGCAGACAAACAAAATAAAAGAAAGTGTTGTTTTCTCTCTTTCTTTCTATTATGGAAAAAGTATATATCTAAAATAAATGTGCCCAAACCAAAGATCATGCCGCTCATTTTTTTGCTGCAAGACCAGCCTTCTGGTAGATCCTGGAGGAGACAGACCACGACCCCTCAGGAGGAGAATTGTGAGGTTGTCAGCATCCCCAGGAATAGAAGAAGTCTCATTTTGTAAATCTGGTTTGTCCATTTAGGAGCACAGTATAGAGAGACTGGGGTGTTCAGAAATTGGACACTAGAGCTGAGAGTCTAGAGCTTACTTGTCACTTAGGAACAGTGGGCCTTGAACAAGTTTCCAACCTAAGCATCGTCATCTATACAATGTTGTTTTAGAGACTGATACGGGAGAAGAAGGAGGCAAAATCAGTTCTGTGGATGGAGCAGGAGGAAGCAGATAAGGGTTAAAAGAAAGCTCTATGAGCAAGTGACATTGCTTCAAAAAGTTAAATGTAGCCCTGGCTGGTGTGGCTTAGTGGATTGAGCGCTGGCCTGTGAACTGGAAGGTCACCAGTTTGATTCCTGGTCAGGGCACATGCCTGGGTTGCAGGCCAGGTCCCTGGTGGTTGGGGTTGTGCAAGAGGCAATTGATCGAGGTATCTCTCACGCATTGATGTTTCTCTCCATCTCCTTCTCCCTCCTTTCCCCTCTCTCTAAAAATAAATTTAAAAAACTTTTCAAAAAATTAGATGTAGAATTACTACATGACCCAGAAATTCTACTCCTGTGTATTTAACTAAGAGCACTGAAAACAAAGAAAAATAAAACTAGCACATGGGTGCTCATAGTACCACTAATCACAATCGTCAAAAGGTGGAAACAACACATATGTCCATCAGTGGGTAAATGGGAAAACAAGATGTGGTCTAGACATGCAATGGAATATTATTCAACCATAAAAAGGAATGAAGTGCTGATCCATGCTATAACACAGATGAACCTTGAATACATGATGCTAAGTGAAAGAAGCCAGACAGAAAAGGTCACATATTGTATGATTCCATTTATATGAAATGTCCATAATAGGCAAATGCATAGAAATAGCAGATTGGTGGTTGCCAGGGAGAAAGGCATGGGGAATAGCTGCTTAGTGGGCGCAAGGTTTTATTTTGGAGTGGTGAAAATGTTTTGGGACTAGATAGAGGTGGTTGCACAGCACCATTGAATTGTTCACTTTAAGTTGTTTATTTTATATCATGTGAAATCCACCTGAATTAAATAAGAAAAGAAAGAAGTCCTATTGCAGCTGAGTCTTGAGTGATGCAGAGGTTGAGGCAGAAGAGGGTGGGATTTCTGGAGAGAGGAATAGCATGGTAAAGGCAAGGAGCTAGATAGAGAAGCTTTTGGAGAGGCCTATGAATTATCTAGAAGGGTCATGAGGCCAGACCATGAATGACAAATAATTTCGACTTTTTTCCTGAGGTCAGTGTTTCTCAAACGTTACTCACATCAGTGCTTCCCAGTGCTTAATGTGCATGTGAGAATCACCTGGAGACCTTGTTAAAATGCACATTCTGAGCGTTTAGGTCTGAGGTGGAGCCTGAGATTCTGAATCAAACTCCCAGATGATGCTGACAGCCCATGGACCACACTTGGAGTAGCAAACAACACTTCAATTTTTGCCATGACCGAGAGTCACCTTTACTATTATTCACCCAATCTTTTATATCAATGACTTTCAACTGGTGTGCTGCAAGAAGTTTAAAACATGCAGCACCTGACTATTTAGTTAGGGGCACTGACCTCTTTTCCTTTAGATGGTCACATACAAAGAAATGACAACAGCCAATACAAAAGTAGCCATCCAGTGTGAATGAATCAAAATTATACCTATTGTTTTTTTCAGATCAGCAAAAAATAGTTTTTGGTGTGCTGCAGAATTTTAGTAATTAGTTTATGTGTGCCATGAAAGGAAAAAGGTTGAAAATTGCTGCTTTAGATGCTTGCACTTAAAAAAGGTCTGTTTAGTTTGAAGGCAAATTTATAGCCTGATTGCAAACAGGACATCTGTCTTGCCCAATGTTGAATCAAAATAGTGTTGATGATATCTGGTTAGGGAATATCGTCTGACCAAGGTAGCATTGTCTGAAATCTCCTTTAGTTCAAAAGGGAGATCAGCCAGCACCTCTTAAAGAGGAGTTCAAGACCGCTTAGCATTCAGTGGAGACTCTCTTGAGGCAAGTTTCCTTGAAACAGAAGTCAATTTTTCTACACATGAGTAGGGATCCCTAAAGAGGGGATGTGAAGTGACCTGATTGGTGTTTTAGAAATAATTCCTTCCTGAGGAGGAGAAGGAAGTTGGAGGGAGGCAGGGACACCAAGCTGTTAGAATTTCAGGCACAAGATGCAGAGGGCCTGGATTAGGACAGGTGCGTAATGAATATTTGTGAGAATGGAGCCAGAATACTTTGAGTGTGGGTTGAAACAGACAGGTGGTAGACCAGATGGGGCAAAGAAGCCAGGCTTGGGCAGTGGGTGCTTGGGGTGCTGCACCCTTGAGGAAGGGTGTGAAACGGTGGTAGAAAGAGGCAGAAAGAAGTTGAGGAACTTCTCTTTCACAATGTTGAGTTTGGATTGTTACCTTGAGGAATGTCCTGGTGTAAGTGTCTGAAAGGCAAGTGGAAATGTGGTCTTAGAGCTCAGGAGAGAGGCTGTGTCCTGGGATGTGGAAGAGATCCAAAACCTCAGGAACAGATGGGCTGGGGCAAGGAGATCCTCAAAAATGAGCTCTGACTGGTTTGGCTCAGTTGGTTGGGCTTTGCTGCTATGAAGTGACAGGTTGTCAGTTCCGTCCCCAGTCGGCACATTGGAGAGGCAACCAATTGATGTTTCTCTCACATATTGATGTTTCTCTCCCTCTCTTTCTCCCTTCCTTCCCCTTTCTCTAAAAAAATAAATAAAATCTTTTTTTTTTTTTAAAGTGAAAGAGAGGTTCTTGCGTGGAATGTGATGCTGGGTGGGTGTGGTCCAAGGCAGGAGGATTAGAGACAGCACAGCAGGAGGCAAACAGCCAGGAAGAAGCAATGTCAAGGGGATCTCAGGAAGAGTTTTAAGTGTTGTAAGAGTTGTAAGATGCTCAGATGAAGAATAAAGAAAGCCCTTTGGAAGCAGGCATTCTAAATAGACCAATGACCTGAATACTCACGGGTATATGCATTTTTGAACAGCAAATTGGCAATATGTGTCAAGAATCCTGACTTATAAATGTCTTTCTTAAAACTCTGTCATTAGAAAACTGTCCCAAATGCAGACTCAGGTGTATATGTGTTAAAGACTTATCACAGACATCCTTAGAAAGTTATTCAATGGCAGAGAGCAGCTAAGTGTAGCACAACCAAATCATGGAGTATTAAGTAGCTACAAAAATGATGCACACCAAGTGCTTGAATGCTGAAGTAATAGGATTGTGGGGCTAAATGTGCACAGGAAAAAAGATTGCACTGGAATGTTAACAGAGTTGATGGTAAGCAACTGCTGGGTTCTTCTTTGTTTACATTGCGAATTATCTACAGTAAACATGTGTTCCTTTATTAATCTGGAGGAAAGTCTTTTTTTTTAAAGAGACTTTTTAAAGTCTGTTCAATTTATGGAAAAGTTGCAAAGCCAGCACAGAAAGTTCCCATTTACTGTTTGCCCGTTTTCCCCTAGTGCTAGCATCTTATATAACTGTTTGTTATGGTACATTTGACTAAACTAAGAAATGAACATTAGTGCATCACAAACTCCAGGATTTGTTTTTCCACAGTTTATCCTTTTTCTGTTCCAAGCTCCAGTTCAGGGTATCATGCTGCAGTTAGTGATTAGTCTCCTCTGTCTGTGACCATTTTTCAACCTTTTCTTGTTTTTCATGACCTTGACAGTTTTGAATAGTACTTATATTTGTAGATATTTTTCAAATGCCCCCGAATTTGGGTTTGTCTTATGATTAGTCTGGATTTACAGATTTCGGGAGGAGATCACAGAGGTGAAGTGTCCTTCTCATCCCCTCAAAGCAGGGCATTCATGATGTCCCCATGACGGCCTGGGGATATCAACTGGATCCCTTGGTTAAGGAGGCCTCTGCCAGGGGTCTTCACTGTGAAGTTACTGCTTTTCATTAAGTTCAGCCCACACTCAAGGAAGCACTGATTAAGCTTCACCTCTTGGAGGGGGAGGATTTTACATATATTATTTGCAATTCTTCTCTAATAAAAGTATGTCCCTTTACCCTTATTTGTTCTATCATTTATTTTTATCTATATGCACTCACAGATATTTAGATAATACTCTGGGTTATAATCCAATACTAATTTATACAGGGTGGGACAAAAGTAGGTTTCCATAAACTGAGTATATGAAACAATTTTAAAATATAATTTTATAAATATAAATTTATATTTATATTATTATTATTTATTATTTTATTATTTTCCATACAAACAAGTGTAAACCTACTTTTGCCCCACCCTGTCCATACTGTTTGCTGGGTGGTTCAAATGATTCCAGCTTGGCCATTAGGAACTCTTTCAGGTGGCTTCCGGTGTCCCTTTTGCACATCCTCTTGTTTTTTTGGATACTTCCTTATTTTCCGGTGCTGTAGGACACTCCAGACTCATCTCAATTTTTTTTTCTGTTCTAGCCTAGAATTAGCCATTTCTTCAAGAGCCCTGGTTTCTTTTATAGGAGAACAGTACTTAGAACAAGGTCTGGGTGCTGGGCGTACTCATTGCTAAGAAATTTTTTTGTTTTTCTTATTGTGGTAAAATGCACATAACATGAACTTTACCAGCTTAACCACTTTAAAGTATGCAGTTCAGTGGTATTAAATGCATCCATATCGTGTGGCCGTTACCACCATCCATCTCTGTAACTCTTTTCATCTTGTCAAACTGAAAAGCTATACCCATCAAACAACAACTCCCTCTTCTCTCCTCCCTCCCCTGACAACCACCATCTACTTTCTATCTCTATGAGTTTGACTATTCTAAGTAGTCAATTCATATTGACTCATTTTCATGGAATTATACAGTGTTTGCCTTTTTGTGAGTGGCTCATTTCACTTAGCATAATGTCCTCAAGGTTCACTCATATTATAGAATAGGTCAGAATTTCCTTTCTTTTTAAGGCTGCATAATATTTCACTGTATGCATATCCACATTTTGCTTATCCATTCATCTGTTAATGGACACTCAGGTTGATTCCACATCCTTTTGGCTCTCATGAATAATGCTGCTATGGACATGGGCATATACACGTATCTCTTTGAGACCCTGCTTTCAGTTCTTTGCATGTGTATGCCCAGGAGGGGATTGCTAGATAACATGGTAATTTTACTTTTAATTTTTTGAGGAACCACCATGCTATTCCCATTAACAAGTTTCCAATTTCTCCATATCTTCATCAACACTTATTTTCTGGGGCTTGTTTTGTTTTTTATAGTATCCATCTTAATGGGTCTGAGGTTGCACCTCATAAGGACCATGTGCTAACTGATTTCACCACTGGAGCTCCAGAGGTGGCATCTCATTGTATTGTAGTTTTGACTTGCATTTCCCTGATGATTAGGGTTGTTGGGTATGCTCATTGTTAAGAAGGTCTTTTTAATAAGAAAACTTTGGTGCCCAGAAGACTTTAAGTGAGTTGTAAGAAATGCTTTTGGCTGAGCAATGAGGGTAGAAGACAAAGTGGAGGAAATGGGATGCCCTGAGATTTGACTCACCTCTCTACCCTCAGTCCTGGTAACAGTGGCTGTCCCATACATATTTTATTAAGCAAATGGTAAATGGCTAAAGAAGTATAAACAATGCATGTATATCTATCTTGGACCAGTACGTGATTTCTGAGTTTTAGAAGGAAAAGGGTGTGGTTGCCTTTGGATATGGTAAAGTAAGCCTCCCAATCCATCTGCTGTTTACAAGTGAGGGACCAGTGATGTGGGATCCCACCATGGCTCTCAGAAGCTGGCCCACTGACCACAGCCTCCCAGGTGTCTCCCGTGCTGTAGCCCAGGCAGGAAATCCCAGAGACAACTCCAAGGACTGGCTCCCTCCCAGGCCTGAGAACAAATTGGGAGAACTTAGAGGGCCTCCCACTTGACTTGCTTTCCTTGTTGGCTCAGGAGGGATGCTGCCCAGCTGGCTTCAGGGAACACAACGACCACAGCCTAAGCAGGGTATGTGTGCATGTGTGCTCGAGCATGCGAGTTTATGTTCCTGCACCTAGCCTTCTTCTGCCTCCATGGCCTAACCCAGCATATTAGCATTTTTCAGAAGAGCAAATCTCTGTTAGAAACCCACCAGGCTCTTGCCTGGCTGGCATTGCTTGGTTGGTTGGAACGTCATCTGCACACCAAAAGGTTTGGGATTCAATTCCTGGTCAGGGCACATACCTAGGTTCTGAGTTTCATCTCTGATTAGGGTGCATATGGGCGGCAACCAACTGATGTTTCTCTCTCTGTCTTTCTCTCCCTCCCTCTTTCTCTAAAATCAATAAACATTAAAAAGAAAGAAAGAAAGAAAGAAAGAAAGAAAGAAAGAAAGAAAGAAAGAAAGAAAGAAAGAAAGAAAGAAAGAAAGAAAGAAATCCAGCAGGTTTTGGAGACAAAGTGAGAAACCACAAGAAAGGAGATGGAGTTGAAGACACAGGGACTAATAAGGCTGATGAGCATAGACCCAAGTCTCAGAAAGCCTTTTACAATGTATTAATTGCCAACATTTAAATAATAAATTATGCATCAATATATATATTTTTTGGCTTCTCTTAAGCATGAGACTATCTGGCTGCCCTGTGCCCACATTCCCCTGTGTATGTGGGATACACTGAGCTTGCAGCTTTTATTCTGCCAACCAGAGTCCCCACCACTCCCTGTTCCTCCACACTGGTTCTGCTTCACTCACATATGTTACCTGCTGACCCTTTAGGCAGCTGATTCTGTCCCTCTACCTTGTTGAGGCTCCCTGAAAGACCCTTTGATCCAGCCTAGAAAATTGAGGCCCAGAGAGTGGAGAGGGGAAGGCACTTCAAGTGGGGTCACACAACTACAGAGGAGGAAGATTTGGGTAGGCATCAGGTCCCCTGAACCATGTTCAGTTGATTTCCTGTGGTACCATGCTTCTCTCTGTGTGAATTGTTCAGAATTTATTATGTGCCAGATGCCAAAAATGACTCTCTGTCTTTTTAGTGCTTTCCCAATTAGAGTGCATTAAAAGAAGGGTTATGGGGGTCTGAGACATAAAGGCTGGAACCATTAGGGGCCAGATCGCTTATTAATTTGAACACTATTGCATTTTCCTTCCCAATTCCATTTCGCTAATTAAACAAAACTGAGTCTAGGAAAAGTATAGTAAGACCTCAGTAGCAATGTTCTGGGAATACAAAATTTTGGGGTATGTTTCATTTTCTGGTTAACAAAGGGGACCCATATTTGGTTTTAACCTTTAGAATCACAGGATGTTTCTTAAGCGAATGATGAATGAATAGGTGGAGCTAGTGAGGGCCTCAGGAGGTGATACTTTCAACCCCTCATTTTTTAGAAGAGAAAGGCCCATCCAGGGAGGCATAGTAACTTGCTCACAGACACACAGTAAATTAGAGGTGGAGCCAGTACTCCCCATTCTCTTTAAAATTCCCAGGCCTGCTACAGTAAAACCTGCTCAAGAGTTTCAGTCTCAGACTTCCGGCCAAGATGGAGGCGTAGCTGGACATGCTGTGCCTCCTCTCACAACCAAGATTAAGGACAACAAAAATATAGAACCAAAAAAAGAGAAAACCCAACCAGGACAGAGAGAAAATTGAGTTGTGCGGGAGTCCAACAAAACAATTCACCCAGACCAGTAAGAGGGGCAGAGTCAGTGGCGGTGGAGTTCCCGGCGAGCAGAGTCAGAACTCAGCAGGATAAGCCGGTGGTGGTCCTGGGTGTGCAGTCGCTCCAGGCGCACAGGCAGCGGTGCTGCCGAATGCAAGGAGGCCAAGTGGGGTGCACAAAGCGGTGGACTGAGGACACACATTCGTGCACACACATTTGTGCACAGATAAAACAGGCAGCAAGACAGACTGCGAGACGCAGGGCCCCAGTGCTGGGAAGTGAAGCCTAAAAGCACCCATTGAAAGTACTTGTAGGGGCTGAGGTGCCGGGAGGGAGTCCCAGCCTCACAGGAGAGTTTGTTGGGGAGACCCACAGGGTCCTGGAGTGTGCACAGGCCCACCCACCTGGATATCAGCACCAGAGGGGCTCAATTTGATAGGGGAAAGAGCGCAGAGGAAGCGCCATTGTTCCCTCTCTGTCCCTGCCCCCACATCCAGCATCACAACCCAGTAACTGGGCTGCCCCGCCCTGGTGAATGCCTAAGGCTCTGCCCCTTACTATGCAACAGCCGCGACCAGGCAAAAACAAAAACAAAAAAACAAAACCAAGGATGTCTCAAAAGGGAGAACAGACCGGGGACCCGGAGCTAATTCATCTGAGCGACCAGGAGGTGGTCAACCTATCAGAGGCAGAGCTCATAGCACTGGTAGCCAACCTATCAGAAGCACAGTTCAAAGCACTGGTGATTAGGAAGCTCACATAATTGGTTGATTTTGGTCACAAATTAGAGGAACAAGTGGAGGCTACAATAAGTGAAATGAAGAAAAACGCACAGGGCACCAATAGTGATGGGAGGAAAACTGGGACTCAGATCAGTGGAGTGGACCAGAAGGAAGAAACAAACAACCAAACAGAAAGGAAGGAAGAAACAAGAACACAAAAAAAGGAGAAGAGGCTTAGGTACCTCCAGGACATCTTTAAACATCCCAACATCTGAATTATAGGGGTACCAGAAGGGGAAGAAGAAGAGCAACAAGTGAAAAACTTATTTGAACAAATAATAAAGGAGAACTTCCCCAATCTGGCAAAGGAAATAGACTTCCAGGAAGTCCAGGAAGCTCAGAGAGTCCCAAAGAACGTGGACCCAAGGAGGAACACACCAAGGCACATCATCATTACATTAGCCAAGATTAAAATGAAGGAGAGAATTCTAGAAGCAGCAAGGGATAAGGGGACAGTCACCTACAAAGGAGTTCCCATCAGACTGTCAGCTGATTTCTCAAAAGAGACCTTCCAGGCAAGAAGGGCTGGAAAGAAGTATTCCAAGTCATGAAAGTCAAGGACCTACATCCAAGATTGCTTTATCCAGCAAAGCTATCATTTAGAATGGAAGGGCAGATAAAGTAATTCCAAGATAAGGTGAAATTAAAGGAGTTCATCATCACCAAGCCCTTATTATATGAAATGTTAAAGGGACTTATCTAAGAAAAAGAAGATCAAAAATATGACAGTAAAAAGACAGCAAACTCACAGATATTAACAACCACACTTGAAACAAAAGCAAACAACAAGAACAGGAACAAAAACACAGAAATGGAGATCACATGGAGGGTTAGCAACAGGGGAGTGGGAGGAGGAGAGAGGGAGAAAAGGTACAGAGAATAGGGGGAGGGCAAGAATAGTGTGGGAAAAGTAGAAGCTAAAGAACTTATGACACATGGACATGAACTAAAGGGGGGAATGTGGGTGGGAGGGGGTCTGCAGGGTGGAGTGAAATGATGGGGGAGAAATAGGACAACTGTAATAGCATAATCAATAAAATATAATTTTAAAAAATAAATAAATTTGGAACAACAACAACAAAGAGTTTCAGTCTCCTTTCTCTCCCAGTTAGGAATGCTGAGGAGTCAGATTGAGCCTATCGTTGTTGAGGGTGCCTTCGAAGGCCTGTGAGTTGTACTATTTTGTCTGGGAATGAAGGTGGCTGTGGATTAGGGCACACAAGAAGACTGTTTTGGGAAGCTGCCTTATTCTATATGAAGTTGTATTCATTCATTCATTCATTCATTCACTCATGTCTTCATTTGAGATAATCGCCAAGTACCTGGCACTTACTGACACCTCTGCTGGGCATTGCAGCCCTAGCAGGGAACACACCAAGTTGAGTCCTGCCTTCATGGAACTCACAGCCACAGTTGTCTGTCAGACATCCAGGGGAAAGCAATTCTGTTTCACTAAGGAGTCGAATGAGATTTTTAAAAATGGGCTTCAAATATACACACTCATCTCTTGAAAAAGGGAACCAGCAGGGCCTTTTTTGACTCAGCAGCTGGGTCAGAAGAGGTGCCTGAGTCTGCAATTCCCTGCATCTGACTTCGGCCAGTTCCATGGGGGGGACTCATCTGCCTTTTGTTCTGCCTGGGCAGTGTCAGGGGCCTGCTCCAACTGAGGCCTCAGCCACGGATCTGCTCATTGAACGGATGCCACATCCCTTCACCACTGAAACCCCCCAGAGGCTTCTCATTACCATCTTTGCAGCCTCATTGAAGAGCAGGCGACATATTGCAAAGTACACATACTTAAAAGGAACACAGTGAGATCAGCTTCAGCATATATGTCCACTCGAGGAATCATAGCAGCCACAGTCAAGAAAGCAGTCGAATCCATCACCCCCAAAGGCGTCTTCACTCCCCTTTGTTACCCCTCCCTCCAGGCCATCACTGATTTCCTTTACGTTGCTATAGATGCATTTGTGGTTTCTAGAGTTTTATGTACATTCTTCTTTTTCTGTCTTGCTTCTTGCAGTCACTAATTGTTCTAAAATCCATCCATATTGTATACGACAATGGTTGTTGAGTTTCTTTTTATTATTAAGTAGTCCACTGTCTTTTCCATTGTGAGCTGAGTAAAACCCAGACCTCTGATTACGTTCCATAAGCCTCCTGATCTGCTCCCTGCCTCCCTCCACAGCCTCAGCTCCTACGCATCACCACACTCACTATGTGCTGGCCATACTCACTTTCTCTCCACTCTTCAACACACCTAGCTTACGCCTGACCCAGAGCTTCTGTATTTGCTGTCCCCACTTCATAGAACATTCTTCATGTATATGGTTCCGCCTCGTCATTTGGGTTTCAAATATCACTTCCTCAGTGAAGACTGCCCTGACCACTCTACCTCACTTCCTACATTCATGACTATCTCATTATCTTGTTTTACATTCTACACAGAACTTACCACCCAAAATACACATGAGCAGAATAAATGAATGAATGAGTGAAACTATAAAATCCCATAACAACTCAGTTCTATCATGATGCTTAGGTGTAGGTTAAAAACTCTGGTGCAAACACAATAGGACAAAGACAGAATTATCCACCAATGACAGAATTTAGAGAAACCTCAGAACACCTAGTAAGATGGCCAAATTTGAGCCAAGTAGTGCATTTTTTAATCCTCACCTGAAGATATGTTTTTTATTGATTTCAGAGACAGAGGAAGGGAGACAGAGAGAGATAAAGTGAGAGAGAGAAATCAATGTGAGAAGACATATTGATTGGTTGACTCCCCTATGTGCCCTTACTGGGGATTGAACCTGAAACCTTTTGGTGTACAGGACAATGCTCCAACCAGCTGAGCCACCTGGCCAGGGCAAGCTAAATAGTGCATTTTAAATCTTATTTAGAGAAGCAGTAACTAAAAACTAGAACCCTCCCTATACTTGGACCCAGCTCCAGGGTTCTCTGTACTTCTGCTGTTTGCCATCTTATACTCAAAATGCCTGACTTCATTCCATGGAGAAGGTCCCAGAAATGAGATCCTGGATCCCTGTCTCTGGAACCTTCCCCTACTTTCACCTCTGCACTCCCCTCTCAGTTGTAGGTTTGATGGTGCCCACCTGCTGTCCCACACAGGTCTCCATCGACATGAAAAGACTCACTTCCCACTGTGGGAGCTGGAGCCCACTATTCCAGAAACAGGGACTCTGGACCTTGAGTCTGTTCAGATGCTTTCTCAGTCTCTAACATCAGAAGACATGGGACGACAGTCCCCTCTCTTCTAGGAACTTCTTCTGGGGGTGTCTTACCCATTCCCCTCTTTTAACACCATTCATCTCCTACTGCCCCCAGATCTGTGTTTCTTAACCTCAGACTCCTTTATCCCCCACCTGACAACATTGCCAGGTTCACTGGCCCCGAGCCAGTGCCACCGCCTGTCCCTCCCTAAGGAAACACTCCCACCACCCCACCCAACCTGGTGGTCATCTTCGATTCCTCTCCTCTCACACCCCACATTGAATCCATCGGCAAGTCCTGGTGGCTCTCCCTTCAGAATCTCTTCTGCACTTGACTGCTGCTCACCTTCTCCATTACCACCCTAGGGAAGTGCCCATCGTCTCTCACCTGGGTGACAGGTACAGTGGGGGATGAAGGTGACTATGGCCCCCAGGGTGCTTACAAGTGCCAGAAAGGACCCAAACACTGGACACAACTAACATTCAGTGAGGCAGATGGAGGTCAGTGATCTTTGTTGAAAAGATCAGCATTGAAGTCATGCAGACCTGAGTTGGTAAGGTTCCTGAGCTTCAGTGAGTCTCAGGCCCCTTATCTGTATAACAGTCCCCCTTTGTGAGGATTCCTGGGGAAGCTCAGCACCATCAGGAGAGGGTCCCTGAGCCCATGCGAGCATCAAGACACAAGTAAAAAAAATACATAATACATCTCAAACAATATTAAAACTGTTATTTAAATGTTTAGAGATGTGTTTGACCAATATATTATTGAATTGATATTGGCTTTCTGTTGTTAGGGATTTTTCTTGACAAATCCTGAAAACAGGACTCTTCTGTGTGGGGAAGGGAGCCTCTTAATCAGTGTTTAAAAGGGGCAGTGGTATAATGTCATGGGTAAAAGCAGGGCTTTCAAATTTGACCTGGGTTCTAAATTTCTGCTCCCTACCACCTGTGTGGCTCTTGGGAGAGCCACTTAATCATTTCGAGCTTCAGTTTTCTCATCCATAAAATGGAGCTGATAATACTCTTCCCCTATTGTTACCCAAACACACTTTTAAAGGGTGATTGTTAAGACTAGTATGACTCTTCATGTAAAGGGTATCCAGTAGTATTTTTTTTAATTTTTAAAAAATATTTTATTTATTCATTTTTAGACAGAAGGGAAGAGAAGGAGAAAGAGAGGGAGAGAAACATCACAGTGTGGTTGCCTCTTGAGTGCCCCCTACTGGGGACCTGGCCCAAAACCCAGGCATGTGCCCTGACAGGGAATCAAGCTGGCTACCCTTTAGTTCACAGCCTGCACACACTCCACTGAGCTACACCAGTCAGGGCTCCCGTAGTATTTTTAAAACACCTCATGTTTATTGAATACTTGCTGTGTGCCAGGCAATTTTTAGAAAGTACTACCTCGTTTAATCATCACACAGCCGTGGAACCTGGGTTCTATTTATCATGTCATATCTGTTTACGGAAGTGGCAACTGAGGCCCAGAGAGGCTAAGGAACTTGCTCGTTGCCACACAGTCAGCAGATGACTGAGGCAGGGCTAATGTCCAGCTGTGTGACTTCAGGGTCTGAATATTGACCACAGCCTCCCAAATAAAGGAGAAGCTGTTGTTTAAGGTAGATCCAGAGTCTAAGAGAGGTCTGGCAAGGCCATTGGGAAAGGCCAGCCCTGCAGGGTGATCTAAAGAAACAGAGGACCAACCCCATATCCTTACTGACAAGCAGCTGACCTGGAAGAACAGCATTTTCCCTTCTCTGCTAACAAATAGCATTAATAATTATAATAATAATTATTATTATTATTATTATTGGACTTAACATCTGAATGCTTGTGAGATACCAGGTGCTTTACCCTCTATCACAGGATCTTTTGAAGTAGATGCTGTGTCTGTCCCCACTTTATAAATGAGGAAACTAAGGCACAGAGAGGCTAGGTCACTTGCCCACAGTGACACAGCTGTGATGAGCTGGCACTGGCCCCCAGGTGGCTCCCCACTGGTGCTCCCACCCACCCTCACACCCACACAAACCAGCGTCAGACGACAAGGCGCTTGGAGGGAGGCAGCTGCATATTTTGCCTTGCCCAGAAATGTCAGTGCGTCACCATCACACAAAGTCCTGGCTGTTTGCTCCTGTGGTTCCTGGGGTGCTCTTGACAAGTGTCCCCTCACACAGCCTGAGGGGGAGGGGCAGGAATGGGAAGCAGGTTCAAAGCGCACAATTAAAATTCCTGAACAACTATGCGGGGTCCTTCTATTCCTCTCCTAAGAACACACAGAACATTCTTGGTCTCCATATTGGGCTGGGGGCTGGGCTTTGAGCCTCTTGCTGCACCTTCTCTGGTCCCATGTGACCACAGAAGGGCTCCCAGCTGGAATTCTCTGTGTCCCAGAAACAGCCAGTCCTTCCCTCCTCCCCACCCAACTATGCTGCTTGGGATTCCTGGCGCTCCTCTGGGGGCAGGCATGGGTGTGGGCACCCAGGGGGAGCAAAGCCCAGGATACCCTGAAGCAGGGGGCCTCCGAGGGGCTGCTGGCCCTGTGCCCTTCCCCTGACACACGCCTGTCACGTTTGGGCCTGGCAGTGTGTGTGCACGCATGTGCCTGTGTGTACACATGTGTGACTCTTGGGAGGAGGTATTCACAGCTGCCCACAGGGCAGTCCCAGGCTGTTAGTGGTCTCAGAAGATAAGGGAGACCCCTCAGCTGTAGAATTGAGTCATAGAACTGGCCTTTCAAGGGATGTGTGGCCTCCTGTCTTGTTAGGGGGTCATCTTGATGGGGAGCTGAGAAGCAGATCAGAGAACCCTCATTTCCTAGCAAGGAACGACTGTAAGAAGGGGTTCCCTCTCAGGTTCCCCACACTTCTAAGGGCCTGAGGGCAGCAAGGTAGGGGCGTGACTGCTTAACAGTCTCCTTCAGGTGTGATGAAAATGTTTCGGAACTAGATAAGGTGATGGTCACACACCATGGTGAATGTACTAAATGCCTCTGAGTTGTATGCTTTAAATGGTTAGTTTGTAAATTTCACTTCAAGTTTTAGAAAAGAAAAAAGAGAACAACTGTAGCTGGTGTAGCCCAAGCCATTCCCTCCTTCTTCCAGCCTGTTCTCCTACCTAAGTAAACATCTGTGTGAGCTCTGACACATTTCCATGAGATAACAGAAAATACACTGATTGAAAAGTTAGAAAATATTTTGAAAATGTATGTAATAAACTGAAACACACACACAAATGCAGGGAAGCCCTTGGGCTCAGGGACCTGTGAATACAGGGACCACACAATCACAGGGTCCACACAGCAGGCACCTGGGGCCCTCATTACATTTTGCTCCTTGTTTGCCTTCCTAGTCCCAGTTCTGCACCCAGTCACCTGCTGAAGTGTGCTGGGCTTCTGTCTCCTGTCCCCTTCCTGTACCGGTGAGGAGGGTGGCTTTCTCCTTTTTTGTGAGTCAACACAAGGGTTAAAGGTGCCCACTGCCAGGGGTGTGCAGCCACTCTGCCCAAGTTTAATCCGGACACTACGGCTCAATCTCTGGGTGACTATAGGGAACTCAGTTTTCTCATCTGTAACGTGGGGACAATGATAATAGTTTCTGCTGACAGGGCTTTAGCCTGCTCTTTGGGATAATGTCTGTAAAGTACATGCTGCAGAGACTGGCAACAGCAGGGGTTTGCAAGCTGCTCATGATTGTTAGGCTGGCCCTGCTTGCACAATATGTGTTAGTGACCCCCACCCCAAGCACAGAGCTCCAGGCCAGGGGGATCCTTCAGAGGTCTTGTCAGCTCAGGACTCGCTGATCCACACAGTAGCAAAAAGGCAGAGTGGGCTTGGTGACAGAGGTCCTCACTGAGGCCTCCGGAACAAGAGGCGGGGGAGAGAGCGTTGGAGGTCTCCAAGGAGGGAAATGAGGGGAGTGAATCACCCTTGAAACAGAAAAATGCAGAAAAGGCTGGTGGAATATGCCCCTCTCCCCATCCTTCTCATCCTCGTTTCTCATAAACCCAGTGGACTTGGCTTTTCTCAGTAATGGTTCCAGGAGCATTTTTTTTTTCATCAGTTCACAGGATGGGGGTCATTTTGCCCCTTCCCTGCACCTCCTTGGATTCCAGGAATTGTTCCAGAAGCTTTAAATCTAGTCAAAGAGTTAAAGATGGTGGGGGGCTGTGGGAAGGCTGAAGGTGCACCTGGGTTATAGGGGCGGTGGGCCTGGCTTCTGTGGAGGTTGGGAGATTGCAGATCAAGAATTCTGCGTAGGGCCGGGCCTCGCCCTCTGGCCCCGCCCCTCACGGTTGTATGCAAACAAATACAATCGGTAACCCCGCCCACAAGCCACGCCCCGCTACCCAAGCTCCTGAGTGCTGTAGAGGAACCTGGCTAGCATTGTGGCACCTTCCCCCACTGCCTCCGCCTACCCACTAGCCTCTGCGGGACTGCGGAGGCACTGAGGACCCCCCTGCTCTCCATCTGTCAGCCAGACTGCAGTGCAGCAGGCTGGTTGGTGGTGGTTGGGGAACGGGCTCAGTCAGGTAGAGAGATGAGGAGAGTCCCCTGAGGGGATGAACGTCTGCTCTGAATTCCCTTGCCGGGTCTGTTAGCATTTTGGCAGGTGACTCTAGAGGGCAGAGCAGGTGGGTGGAATGTGTGTATGGTGGGGGGGGGGGGGGTGGGTCCTGGCACTGCTAAGGGACAAAGGAAACAGGGTGGGTCTTGGCAGTGGGACTAGAAAACAAGATTCTCTCTGGAGCTGCCTACGGCTGTTGAGCCTGAGGGAATGCAGAGGTGGGCACAGCCAATTGGAGCAATGTCTGCCAAGGTGGGCCTCCAGGCTACCTAGGCTCCAGCTCCTCCTCTGCCAAGGCCCCACAGAAAGAGGCAGTTGGGGAAGAAGCTTGATTATGCCAAAATCTGGCCCAGGGCCTGTTAGGCTCGGTGTGTGTTTCTGCTAATGAAAAATCTCTTCAAAACACCAATTATGTCAACTCCTCTTGCACAAAAACCCTACCAAGGCACCTCAGTGCTCTTAGGGTACCCCTAGCCCCAGATTTAACTCTGATCTAACTCTCCAGCTTCTCCTTTCTCTTGAGCTCCAGCTGCACTGATTTCTACCTTCCAACCCCAGGGCCTTTGCATGTGCTGATCCCTCTCCAGGCACATATGTCCCTCCCCTCTTCACCCAGTTAACAGTCTTGTGCTTTAGTTGTTGGTTCTCAGTTCCCCAGGAAAGTCTTACCTGATTTCTCTGACCAGCCCTTTCAGCTTCCTTTCCCTTCTCAGTAACTCTTTTTATACACTCCCCTATTCCTTGGGGATAGGTTTCCAAATTCCTTTGATAATACTAACTATAAAAAAAACCCCACTTTTTAAAATGTAGATTCCCACCCTGGCTGGTGTGGCTCAGTGGATCGAGTACCAGACTGTGAAGCCACAGGTCACAGATTCAATTCCCACTTGGGGCACATACCTGGGTTGTAGGCCAGGTCCCTGTTAGGGGACGTGTGAGAGGCAATCACACACTGATGTTTCTTTCCCTCTCTTTCTCTCTTCCTTCTCCTCCCTGTAAAAATAAATAAATCTTCTTTAAAAAGTTTAAAATGCAGATACCTGGGGCTTTTTCAGTCCCTAGAATCAGAAATTCCAGGAGAGGGGTCTGGGCACTCTTTAAGAAGCCCTTCGGATGATTCTGTCCATTACTGTGGGTGGTGGCAGATAGATGCTTGTATCCACCCCCCCCCCCACACACACACTCTTACTTTTTCTTTGCAACTCTACCTCTAACACAGTGTCTGGCACATAATAGGGCTCAAGAAAATATTTGTTAAACAAATGGATGACTATAGAATGAATAGAATTAGTTCCAGTGACTAACTTTAGTTCTGTGCTGAGTGTATTTATTACCCTGACTACACATAGCCAGCAGAATCCAAAATGGGCAGACGTGGCTGAAAGAGAGTAAACAGGGTATTAATAAAATTCAAGCTGGGATGTGACACAGAGGTGAGTTTGGGAAGGGGACACTGCCTGTGCTGTGAACCAGAGCAGAGGGCAGAAGAGTCCTGGAAACCCTCACACCTGCCCACCCCCTCGACACAGGTGGAGGCGAGGGACTGTTTACACCTGTGGGGAACTGAGGGCCCAGAGAGAGGCCAGGGCAACAACAACAACAATAATAACCATAGTAATTAAGATACTTAATGGTAATTAAGGCACCTCTATAATGCTAGGCCCTTTTCTGAGATTACACAAATTAGCTCATGCAATCTACTAGCTCTTTGGGCAAAGACAGTACCTTTCCTGCCCTGTACCCCCTTCCACTCTGTTCCCTCCCCCTCAATTCCTGCCAAGTGTTAAACAATGAATTGGAACAGCTCTAGCCCTCCTTCCACCCTGCTGTGGCCTGGATTTCACACAGCCCCCCCCGTTCTTGCCAATCTCTACAAACAAGAACTGCTGGCATGCCTGCCCCTCACACCATTCTCTTGATTTTGGGGTCCTGAAAACGTTGCTACTACCTTAAAGTGGGGTTGTGGGTGGTAGGGGACCCCTCTGTCTGATGCAAGAGTGTAGGGGTGAGGAAAGGAAGGATTGGGGTGCAGCACAGGGAGCCAGCCCCACCCTGGCTCTCCTCCCTTCTGGCTTCCCACCCTGCAGCCAGCACCCACAAGGCTGCAGCTGGCAATTCAGGATTTTGAACTTGGCCTGATGCCTGCGAGGTTCATTTCTGAGGGGGCAGAGAATGGAAAGAGAGGGTAGGAGGAGCCAGAGCTTTCCCCATGCCCTGCCCTGGCTGGGGTGGACAGTATCTTTGAGATCAAAACCCAGCTGGCCCACACCCAGGCCTCTGGGGTGTCCCTCCCTCTTGATGAGGGAGGGGAGGGATAAGGATGCAAAATAGGGGCGGGTGGGAGAGGGCAGAAGTTGAGGGTGGGTTGCCCTGCAGTCACTGGGCCCCCATGAGTTACTATCAGGCCCCACCCCCCAGGAAACAGAAAGGATGTGTTTCAGGGCTGGGTGGGCTGTGCTGACAGTAAAGGCTTGTTTGCCTGCTGCCCACACTCACTAGGAATCGCCTGTGTGGCCAGGGCTGCCACTTACGCCAGTGCCCCTGAAGTTGGCTCCCTTTCCCTTTCCTGACTGCACCTCTGTGTCCCTGGGGCTTTGAGGGCCTTGGGGTGGTGAGCTTTGGGGCAGGGTGGGAGGGATCAGGCTGAGCCAGAGCACCTGGACTCTGCCAGGACAAAGGGGTAACAGCTCTGAAGTCTCTCCAGACTGCACACGGCCAACTGAATGATGCAAGGGTGGGGAGTGCGTAGACAGGCTGGAACTTGTTCCTGCCCAGGGCTCCCTGAAGCAGGCGTCCCCCTGAAACCAGGAACTCTCAGCCTACTTCTGAGTGAGGTTCCTAGAAACAGTCTTAACTCTACCCTTCCCCTTTCCAAACCCGGCCCCCAGCTCTGGTGGGTCCAGAAAGGAAGCCCCTTGGAAGTTCTGGGTCCAGGATTTCAAAAGAAAACAGGCAGCAAAGCATTTCTTCATCAAGGAGTACACCTGTGCTGGGGTTCCGTGGGTCCACCAGGGTGAGGTGTGTTCACATGCAGGAGGTCAGGGTGTTCTTGACTCAGGGTGACTAGAGAAGGCTGGGCAGGGGAGGGGAGGGTGAGCTGGTGTCTTGGATTCTGACTTTGCCCTTGTGGATCTTAAGCAGAGCTGGCTTTGTGGGCATGTGGCCTATGAAGTCCCAAAGGCTCTTCAGTTCAAAAAAGCCCTGCACTGTAGTTAATGCTCTGCTGGAGCCATTTTGAAATTCATAATAATGTTGAACAAGGGGCTGTGCATTTTCACTTTGCACAGGACCTGGGTAATTATGGGGATTACATAACTGATCCTGCCTTAAAACTCGAGGAAAAAGTGGTGGCTCTAGAGTTTCTACTTGGGGGACGCTTCTAAGTTAAAAGCTGGTGGGAAGTGAGAGCTGGGCAACTTGTCCTGAAGCCACACTTGAATAATAATAGTAATAATAATAATAGTTAATAATAACAAGACAGCACACTCTTACAGTGCTTACTATGTGCTGGTCACTATTCTAAATGCTTTATATGAATTAGCTCATTTAATCCTCATAATGCCTCTGTATGGTTAGAACTATTATACCCCCATTTTATGGAAGAGAAAACTGAGGCCCAGTGAGTGGCCTGATCAATCCTGGGCAGTTTGGCTCCATAGCCCCTCACCTTGTGCTAGAGCTCCCCTTCATTTATATTGGGTTGGCCAAGAAGTGTATGTGGGATTTTTTCTGTGAAAGACACATTTTTCATTTTCACCAATCTCTTTATTGATTTGGATATTTTGTGCTATCTTGGCTATCTCCGCATGGTATAATGTTGATTGTCCTCAATGAATGTCTCAACTTGATCGCTATCAACTTCAACCGGTCTACCCGACTATGGAGCATCGTCCGGCGAGAAATTTCCAGCACAAAACTTGGCAAACCACTTTGACGCATTTGAGCAATCGAAGCACCCTCTCCAGACACTGCACAATTTTGTGTGCATGTGCTTCACCTTTGTGTTTTTTACCTTTCTTGAAATAAGAAAGCATAATATGCCAAAAATGTTGTTTATTTTCTTCCACCTTCAATATTAAAATGGCTGCACAAAAATTCACCAATTTTGATAAGTTTTATTTTAAATGCATGCCAAGATGACAGCTGTCACAACACAATCTAATAGAATTGTTTCAAATGAGGTTAAAAGACAACTAAGCACCACTAGAGCCATCTTATGAAAAAAAACAAAGAAAAATTTTGGCCAACCCAGTATTTAAAGTTGGTTTCTTGTAGACAACAGAGTTAGGTCTTGTGCTTTTATCCTCTCGGGTAGTCTCTCTTTTCTACTTGGTGTATTGACACCATTCACATTTAATATCAGGATATAGTTGAATTAATATCTACCATGTTTGTAACTATTCTGTAGTCAGTGCAGCTGTTCTTTTTTAAATCTTCCCCTCTTTCTCTGCCTTCTCTGGTTTTAATTGTTTTATATGATTCTATTTTTTTATCCTCTCTTTACCTATCAATTATACTTCTAAAATTTTTGTAGTGGTTGCTCTAGAGGCTTTACAGTGTACACTTACAACTAATCTAAGTCTACTTTCAAATAGCACTATCCTGCTTCATAGAACTTTCCCAATTCCCTCCTCCCCTCCCTTACCCTATAGCTGCAATTCATTTCTGCAATCACCCAACACATTACTGCTGTTCTCTGTCATTTATTGTACTATTCATTTCCTGAGTCTTCACAAAGATGTTATGAAGTGGGGTTGTCCTCACCTCATTTTACAGGGGTGTCTATAAAGGCACAAATGTTTAACGAGTTGCCCAGGTCATAGCCAGGAAATGGCAGAGCTGCGCTCTGAGCCCAGGCACCCTCACTTAGCATGGCAGGGGGCTTGCTTCTGTTTAGTTGATCTATTCCAGGGGTCTCCAACCTCTGGGCAGTCTGGTTTGTGGCCTGTTAGGACCAGGCCTGCCCAGCAGGAGGTGAGCTTGAATCATCCCCAAACCATCCCTCCTTCCCTCTCACCCCTCAGTCTGTGGAAAAATAGTCTTCCAAGAAACTGGTCCCTGATGCCAAAAATGTTGGAGATTGCTGATCTATTTCATGTTATCCAATGGAGCAAAAAAATTTTAAGACTTCTATTACTTTATATGGTGTTTTCATTAACTGTTGTTCTGGTCAGTGTTCTGGTCAATGGGGGGCTTTGGAGGGGCCAATGGAGATGGGGAGCCAGCAAAAGAATTTGGGTTCTAGTCTCATCTGTTGACTCCCCCTCAAATCATGCCTTGCTCCCCCAATGCCTTAAAGTGAGAGGAAGGAGCCTGCGGTGCCTGTCCTGTGGTATGAAGTACTCAGAGCTGGGCCACCCTATGCAGAAAAATGGGAAGCTGCTCTTCAAGGTTAACACTCTGGCCTGTGTTGCAAAACCTCTCTGTCGCTGGATTTTCAGGCTGTTCCCTGGTGGCCAGGGGTTGCCCCTTGGTCCTTGGAGAGAGGCCAGAGAGGCATACTGGGGACACTCCCCGCGGGAGGCGGACTTCCTGAGTCAGCGGGACAGTGCCATTCTCTGGGGTGGACAGGAAGGAGCCCCTTTCTGTTTGTGAACAATGACCACACCCTGCTGGCATCCTTCCTTCCTCTGCCCTCCCTGAGCTCCGCCCCCTTGGCAGGGAGAAGGAACTTGGCCAAGGGTCCTGGGGCAGGAGTGGGCAAGACTGTTCTCCCCAAGCTTGTTGGGCTGATTTACCAGGCCAGGTGGGATCCCCTGAAAGAGTTTCTGGAGTCCTAGGGTAGACACAACCTTAGCTGATCTTTGAGGGGGAAAACATACTAAAAGAGAGGGGACCTGAGAATCCCCGCAATGCCTGTGGAGCTGGGGCGGTGGGGTACCCAGTGACAGGCCAGGAAAGTACACATTATGGTAAGGCATCCTTTTTGTTTGACCATCATTTTTCTTCCTTCTGTCTCCAACACCTCAATTTCCCTTTGAGGAACCACCCTCCCCCCTTTTCAGTGACCTCTCCCCTATGGAAGATCAAACCTGGCCAGTCCCAGCTACCATGTTGGTTCAAGCTGCCCACTGAGTCAGTCCTGGGGCTTTTGCTGGGACTCTAAGAAGAGAAGACTTCTATCTGCTGAGCTTGTTGAGCTGGTCAGCTATAAACTTGGAGCTGCTGGCAGCCAACTTGCCTGCCAACAGAAGAAATACTGAGCCTAAAGATGCATTTTTAAATGGCATTTCAAATTAGCGAGGAAATAATGAAATATTCAGTAAATGGGACAATTGGCTATATATGTAGAGGAAAATTAACTCAGATTCCTTCCATCACAAACAGAAAGAGATTCCAGTTGGGTGAAAGAAGAAAAGATTAAAAAGTGAATATAGTAGAGGAAAGTGCAAGATAATACTTTTTCTTAAGTTTGGGAGTGAACAAAACAAAATCTTCCTTGCCATGACACAAAATCCAGAAGCCACAAAAGGAATCTATGCACAGACTGCCCTGCATAAAACAGAAGCCTGTGCAGCCAAAGGTACAATAGAAAAAGTTGAAAGGCCACTTATTGCAACTGACAGATGTAAATACCCCTAATTACAAAGAGGCCTGGCAATCAATAGGATAAAAGGAAAACCTCTTAAACCCACATCGGGCAAAGGACATGAGTAAGCAAATGACAGAAGAGCAGTCAGCCAGACCATTGTTCACTCCTAGAAGCACCCATCAAAAGGAGCACTTGAGGGAAGGGATTAGAAATGATGTCATGTATGAACTGCTGAAGAAATGGAGAATATTTAGCCCAGAAGGAAATGAATCAAAGCAGCACTGTCCAATAAATTATAATGCCAGACACGTATGCAACTTTAAATCTTCTAACAGACACTTTTAAGAAAAGCAAAAAAAAAAAAAACAAAAAAAACAAAAAACTGGTGAGATGAATTTTAATAATATATTTTACTTAATTAAGATAGTGTCATTTCAACATGTAATCAATGTAAAAAACTATTTTTGGTTTTGGTCCTACCTCTTGGAAATCTGGTGTGTATCTCACACTGAAGGCCCATCTTAATTTAGCAGCCACGTTTACAGTGCTGGATAGTCATAAAACAGTTAGTGCTATATTGAGCACCCTGTTAAAGGCTAGGAGAATGGATCACAGAGCCGGGGCCCTGTCCTAGCTTTTCCATTTCTCCATAGCTAAATGGCTTCCTCATTTGCTGGCCGTGTGACCTTTTTAAGTTTCCATGTCTTCATTTGAAAAATGGCACTAAAGGACCACGTAGGTTTTGGAAGGAATCCACATCATCCAGCTCACTGGCTGGCGCAGAGTTAAGAGCGTAACAGTTGTTTATTTGTAGTTACCAATAATTACCAAGCAGCTGATAAGTCTGTAAGCACAGTGGACAAAACAAAGACCAACATGTAAAACAGGGTAAGACGTTAGATTTTAATTCAGCGTAAGTAAACAAACTTCACAACTGAGAGCTGCCCTGTCCGATATGACCGACAGCTGCCAGCCAGCCTGGTGTGGCCGGGGGAACCAAAGTGGTGAGTCTGATGGAGAAATGCTGACATGCAAAATGCGCACCAGATCTCCAAGACTTAGTGCAAAAAACAGAATGTAAAACATCTCATTCAAATTTTTAATATTGATTGCATGCTGAAAAGATCGCATTTTAGACAGACTGGGTTAAAAATATTAAAATTAAATTTATTTGTTTCTTTTTACTTTAAATATCTATAATTCATTCACATTATGGTTCTGTTGGATAGTGCTGATTGAGAACTCTGCAACAATGGAATAGAATGCTTTGTTGAGTAGTGAGTTCCCCATCCTGAGAGTGTTTCAAGCTGAGGATAAATGATCAGAAATCAGGGATGGTGAATGATGACTGTGGAGTTGGTGATTTGTGGGTTTCTTTAGTCTGGGTCTCCTAGTCATGCAGGGTCTTCTGGGTTTGCAGCTAAGTATGTGGATGGAAGGCAGCTGACCATCTGCCTGGAGCTGGCCTAGAAAGCAGCCCTTACTCCCAGGCAGCAGCATGCAGCTCTTCCAAACAGGGGTCTAGTGTGACGTACTATTGGCCCGGGGGCAGAGGCTGGCCTTCCGTGTTCTTGTCTCTTAGAGTCTAGGGTCAGCTTTGTGAGTTCTTCATTCTCTCCTGCTTCCACACAGTGTCTAGAGGGAGGGTCCCCCATTGCTGTCTGCTCAGCCCAGATCCTGGGCAAAACTCCCACAAGGGAAGCTTTTGGCTGCCTAGATGAGTGGAGGATCCCTTGGAATAAGTATTTCAGCAGATGTGAGGCTGGAACAGCTGTTTCCTCCACCCCAGCAGCCAGACGGCTTCCTCCTTGCAGCCTGTCTGTCTCCCAGGAAGCAACCTCACAACCTTGTGCGGCAAGCCAGGCAACCAGGAACTGGAGTGAGGCTCCAAGTTTGTGTTCCAGCCCTCATCTTCTCTGTTACCATGAGGCCTCAGGCAAGTCTCTTCCTCTCTCTGGGCCTCAGTTTCCTCATTTATCAAACAAGGGAGGGGGCTGCCAAATGGCCCTTCCAGTTCTTAAATTCAGGGATCATTTGATTTATCAATGTCAGCTCCTCACAGCTCCTGTCTGTGCCACCTCTTGTTTTTCATTGCTGAGTCTTATCTGTCCCAACTTAATGGCAAAGACGATGGCAATAATAATAAACCACAGTAGCATTTGTCGGTTTCTCTTTTACATGCACTAAACTTACTCAATCCTCCCAACCACCTTATGCGATAAGGACCATTAGAGACCATTATGTCCATTTTACGAAGGTAGAAACTGGCAAACTCTGAGCCCCTTATGTTAGTCTGCTCAGGCTGCCATAACAAAGTGCTACATCGGTACCTTAACGGAAATTGATTTTCTCACAATTCTGGAGGCTAGAAGTCCAAAATCAAGGTATTGAAGGTGTTGGCAGGTTTGGTTCCTTCTGAGGTCTCTCTTTATTTTTTTCTTTTAATCTTCACCTGAGGATATGTTTTATTGATTTGAGAGAGAGAGAAAAAAACATCAGTGTCTCATCAGAGTAAGAGAGAAACGATTGGTTACCTCCTGTACTGACCAGGGATGGAACCTGCAACCTAGGTATGTGCTCTGACTGGAAATCGAAATCATAAGCTTGTGGTATACGGGATGATGCTCCAACCAACTGAGCCATGCAGCCAGGGCTGAGGCCTCTCACGTGGCTTGCTTATGTCCATCTTCTCCCTGTATTTTCATTCACGAGGTCATCCCTCTGAGTGCGTCTCTGTCTTCATCTCCTCTTCTTATAAGAACACCAGTCATGTTGGATTAGGGCCCACATCAATGACCTCATTTTAACCTAATTACCTCTTCAAAGACTCCCACCTCCAAATAGTCACATTCTGAGGTACTGGGGGTTAGGACTTCAACATACAATTCAGGGGGCACAATTCAGTTCATAACACTCCTCAAAGGCAGGGAGAGACACTTTCCCCTGTACCCCTCATAGGCCTGGCCCACAATAGAGGTCCTCAGATGATCTTCATGGAAAATAAAAACTGGGGAGATGGGGGAGGGGAAAACTAAAGAGGTAGGGAGATGAAAAGATCCCTCAGGGTTCCCCAGGTCCACCCTGATAGTACCCATGGTGGTGGTGGTGGTAGGGGGCTCAGTCCTCTTTGCTGCAATATGTGCTAACAGCCTAGATGGGAAAATGGCCAAGTGGAGAGAAATTGCTTCTTCATCATAGAAGGGTGCTAACCTCATTGGGGAGGGTCAGGAGGAGGCACTATAAGGACGAGAGTCCTAGCCAGGTGAGAAAGGTTGGGAAGGAAGAGCTTTCTGACAAAGGGAACAGCAGGTGCAAGCTGGGAGTGAGAGAGTGTGTCCTGTGAAGGGGGCTCCAGCAGCATCAAGTTCAAAGCTGGGGGACAAAGAGACAGGAGGGGACAGTCCAGGGAGGACTTGAATGCTAAGGAATGTGGGCTTAACCCAAAGCTCCAGGAGTTATTAAATGATGTCAGACAAGGGGGTGGAGGGATGATTTCACCATGTTCACCACAGCGGTGAGTGGGCCCCTGGCTGAGTTGTCTCTCCTCCCCACCACCTCCCCCTCTGGTTCTCGAGTCCTCACCACACTGACAGCTCACAGACCTTTCTTCCCCTTCCTCTGGGAAGCCAGGGATGCCCTCTCATTTGTTGTTCAGCTAGGATCCTGAGCCATTCAGCCTCCCAAATATTAGTCTTGAACAACCGCCTTGCAAACACAGCTTTTGGGCAGAGTTTGGGAAAGCTGGGACCTGACCACACCGAAAGCAGGATGCAATCTCCACCTTTACAAGGACTGCACGTGCCTTGCTGGGCTCCCCACACGCACGGGGACAGTGGATCAGGAGGAAGTGTCTCGGGCTAAGCCTCCGGAGGGAAGGAGAGAGAGAGCGCAGGGACTTAGAGTGGGCTAAATTGGGAACATCCTGTGCCGCAGAACACCCCCCTTTCAAGCTGCTTTGGCTAATAACAACAACAATGGCAATAATAAAAACAGGGAGAATATTTAGCAGGCACTTAGTTCATGCACACTTTACAAAATTAATTCACTTAATCTTCACAGCTGTCCTATGAGGTAGAAACTATTTTTATCTCTATTCTACAGATGAGGAAACTGAGGCACTTAGTGGCTAAATCACTTGCCCAAGGTCCCTGGTTCACCTGCTCAAATAGAGGAGAAAGGGAGCTTTTGGTTGAGCGTAGACGGGGAAGGCTACCTATGGGTAAGAAGTAGTTATATCTCTGTTTCTGGCCAAATGCTTCATAAAAATTACAGGACACAGGCTGGCATCTCCACTTTTTCCACGCAAAGCGGAAACATCTAGAAATTAGACGCAATGTTTAAATGGAGAGATGTATAGAAAAATTTGGCTCCTGGCTCCCACTTGGAAAACTAGAGGTGCTGGTGCCTTGGACCTACAGTCCCAGCAGTTGTCGGGGGAAGACCTGTTGGCAGCGGACGCCTACCCTACTGCTTGTGCTGCATGGGTCCTGCACTCCTGATGGCTGCCAGGCCCGGGGCTGGAGGCATGAGTTTGCCCCTCTGCTGGGTAAGGGTAGCCATAGAAAGCAGTGTTACAAAGTCCTTTAGGAATTGACTTGGACACTTTTATTCGATATACCTGGAAACTGAGTCCCAGGAAGGCAATTTTGGGTTACACAAGATCTATGCATTTTTGCATGTGAAATGTCATTCTCTCTAAAAATCACTTGGCAGAAGTAGTTAAAAGGCAACTTCCTTATCCCCGGCCCCACGGGTTCCAATTCAGTAAGTCTTCCCTGAGGTCCAGAAACTATGTTCTAAGGACCATTCTCTCCCCTCCCCCCAGGGGATTCCCTCACCTGTGGTTCTTGGATTATACATAGCGATACACTGTTTTAGATCCTGGGCACTCAGGACAACTGAACGGCATACTAACAATCAGCCTTGGACCTAGTCCAAAGGTCCAGGTTTTATGCTTGGTCCCGAATGGCTGTGATGAACCCATATTCAGCTTACTCAATGTTAACGTCTTCCAACACCAAGATCACACATGAGGCTTTTCTTCCTAGAGCATTTAGTCAAGACTCACATACCTGCATTTTTATAGCCTGGAAGCTTTAAAGACTCATCAGCCCCTGCCCATCCTCACCCTCTCTACCTGCCCCACCTCCCACCTATGGCTGAAGGTGCCAGGTCTGTGTGGAACCTGTTTCCTTACTCGTTGTGCAGGTTTGGATGAAACAACTTTGCGGTGGGGTGGGTTTTAGAGGAAGGAACCTGGGTCCAGCCCACTCCAACCCCTTACCACACAGAGGGCTGGATTAGGATCACATATAAAGGCTTTCAGATAAGCAGTCAGATTTACCAGCCTGCTCCACTGGCAGCTGGGGTGTGACCGTAGAGACAAGCATGCGAAGGGAGTTGTCCCATTCATACTTCGTTTACAGTGAGGCATCAAATTGGGTATGTGAATGGAGGGATCCCGAATTGCAAGCTCCCCGAGAGGTGGGGCGGGACTCTCACACATACTGTTCTCCCTGAGGTCCAAATCTGCCCTCAACATCCCAGATCCTGCATATGATCACCACTGTCACCAGCAGAAAAACCTCTGTTGACAAGGACTGCTCGCTCACCTGGGGACAGGATTCGGCCACCTCTGGGGAGGTATCACAGGGCCAGCTCTCTTTAACACTGCTCTTGTTCTGGCTGCTCTTTGTGTTCGGGCACAAATCCCACTACAAATACATTGTATTTGTACTGCTCTTCAGGGCTCACATACCCAATTCACAACTAATTCTAATCTTCACAAAAACATCCTGACAGAGGTACCACAATTAGCCCCGTCCCATAGATGAGGAAATAGAGGCTCAGACCTCACAAGGGATCCTGCAGAGGGTGGCTGCAGAGGCTGAATTTTTAATTGAGAGAATGAAGACTCATAATTTTAATGTGTCAGTGAGTTTTTTTAACCCTCACTTGAGGATGTGTTTATTGATTTGAGAGAGAGAGAGAGAGAGAGAGAGAGAGAGAGAGAGAGAGAGAGAGAGAGACATCAATTGATTGCCTCCTGTGTGTGCCCTGACTAGGGATTGAACCTGAAACCTAGATGTATGCCCTGACTGAGCCTGCTGTGTTTTGGTGCATGGGATGATGCTCCAACCAGCTGAGCCACCTGGCCATGGCTTTTATTTTTCTTAAGACTTATGCTCTTCCTCTGACAGTCCACCTTGGTCAACCATCCTATATGTCCCAGGAAGTCTAGGATAGCTTTGAACCTTAGAAACAAAGACTTAACTATCCAAGGTGAGAGCTGCATTGCCCAATATGGGGCCCAGAAGCCACAGGTGGCCACTGAGCACCTGAAATGTGGCTACTACACACTGAGACTTGCTCTTAGTGTGTAATACACTCCAGGTGTTGAAGACTTAGTACAAAAAAAGGATGTTAAAATATCTTACGGATATGTTTTATCTTGATTGCATGCTAAAATAATATTTGGGATATATTAGGTTAAAGAAAATATATTATTAAAATTAATTTGATGTATTTCTCCATTTTTAACGTTGCTACTAGGAAATATAAAATTATATGTGACTCCCATTTTATTTCTATTGGACAGCATCTCAATCACTTCCTTCCCAGAAGTCCCTGAGCTCCTTATACAAAATTTCCAAATGTATCCTAGTCATCTTTAAATTACAAACATCACAGGGAGGAAGAGATGGGTAATTCACCTTCATTTGCCTACAGAGCCCAAGTCAGAAAAACATCACTAGCACCCTCTCCTTTCCCTTGATTTCCTCTGTGCCATGCATGACCACATAAATTAGAAAAACCAAACAAAACAAAAAACCAAAACAGAACTGTGCGAGTCTCTTGGGATTGCTGTACCAAGTTGTCACAATCTAGGTGGCTTCAAAGAACAGCAATTGATTGCCCGCAGTTCTGGAGGCCACACATTTGAAATCAAGGTGTTGGCAGGATGGTAGCTCCTGGAGGCTTGAGGGAGAATGTGTCCCCGTTTCTGGTGGTGGCCAAGAATTCTCGGTGCTCCTTGGCTTGCAGCAGCTTCACTCCCATCTCTGCTTTTGTCGTCACAGGGCCTCGTTCCCTGTGTGTGTATGTGCCCAATTTTCCCGTATAAGGACACCAGCCATGGATTAGGACTCCTCTTAATCCAGTGAGACCGCATCTTAATTACTAACTCCACCTGCAAATACCCTGTTTCTAAATAAGGTTACATTCTGAGGTTCCTAGTGGACCTGGACTTTTGGGGGACACTGTTCATCTCGTACTGTGGGACAATGGAACTCCTCATAGGGGACCTGTTTTGGTGAATAAAACAGGCAAATGGAGAGAAGCAGCATCATGGGCGTGGCTCCTGACATGAGTTTATGCCCTCAGTGACCAATCTTGGAAAGCCTGGAAGGCCAGCCCTGCCCCAGAGTGGTTGCGTGGGGGCAGCTCTTCATGAACAGAAAGTGGGGAGACTAAAGAGAGACGTTAGTCTGGGATGGCAAGGCAGTGGAGTCTAAGACCTCCCCTGCCCCCAAAGCTGCCCATGGCTTGGCTGTAGATGTAGGAACCATATGCAGGGCTGGCTGAGTTATCTAACTAGCTGGGACTTGGGATCACAGATCCACTCAAGTACTACAACCAAATGCAGGTCGGGCTGCCTGCTGCTATGAAAGCCAGTACTCTTGAGGCAGGTGCTGATGTAAAGGAAAGTTATTTGCAGGCGCCAGCCATCTGGAAGATGGAGGACTCAGATCTCAAAGCCCATCTCCTGGAAAATGGGAGATTCACATCACAAAGCTCATCTCCACGTCTCATTGGAGGCAGAGGTTTTTATAAGGAGAGGGCAGGGAATGGAACAAAGAGAGCAAGGGAGGAGGTTGCAAAGTTCTCTATGTGCAGATGAGTACAGTCCATTATGATAAGGCAAGTGATGGTCTGGTGTGCATTTTCCTGGTTTAGTTATTCTGGCTTCACGTCATCCCGGCTTCACATCACCCTGGCTCCATGGTTGAAGGTCAGCAAATATCCTGGAGCTGGGATGCTTCAAGATTGGATTCTATACCTTCTGAAGTTAGTTGTTAGGATTCTTATACAAACGTGCCATTCACCTACAAGCTTCGTATTAGTCAGAGTCAGCACTTACAGAAACAATGTCAAAAGAATGATGGGGTGAGTCACAATTCCCTGTTATAATTTTCCACTGTTAGAGCTCCATCAGTCAGCCATGGAGAGGTCCTCTCATGGGGCCAGGGGCTGCTTCCAGCTGCAGGATCACCTGCAGCAAACAGGTCTTACTTCAATGCTAGATTCAGAGAATGGGGCCTCAGGGCATAAGGCTTAGCCGTCCTGGTTTTATCTCGGGGCGGTGGGTAGAACTAAGGCTGACCCTGGCGCCTGGTGTGCCCCAGAAGTTTGGGGGCTCCTTAAGGGGAAGGGAAGAGAAGGCTCAGACACAGGCATAGGACCCCGTCCCCAAGCCATGAAGCTGGACACCCCAGATAAAAGGAAGATCTTCAAAGAGCTGGATTGGCTTCCTCTTGATTTTCCACTGTGGCTGTTGGGGTATTTAATTTAATTGTCCCCATGAATTCATTACGGATCTTGGTTGCAAATAACAGAGTCCACTCTGGCTAATTTAAGTAAAAAAGGCTTTTATCAAAAAATATTAGGTAGCGCTCTGAATATAGGATGGGGAGACAAAAAACTAGGTTTGTGTGGTAGGTAGCCAGAGATGCAAATCCCCTGGGGAATGCTTTAGCAAACATACAATTGTTATAATACCAGTGCTCCTGCAGACACTCAGCCCAGCCACAGCAGCCCCCACAGATCCAGTGGCCTCCGCCACATGGTCACCAAAAGCAAAGATGTTGCCAATTTGACATCCCCCCTGCCCTCGCCCAGTTTGCATGGATGTCTTACATGGCTGCATCTGGTTTATGATCCAGTGCTTGGGTCCTAAGTACAAAGGGGCTACAAAATTGAGTTCTGACTTCCATGCACTGGAATTCACAGTTCTGACTTCCATGCACAGTGAGTACAGGCTCAGACTATGAGCATTTTCCCAGAGGCAAAAAGGTGATTTGAAGATGACAGGTGGCCACAAAAATGAGAAATGCCCCCAACACTCCACTTTACAAATGGGAAAACAGAAGCGTAGAGAGGCTGATTGGCTTATCTAAGCAACACAGCTAGAAATGTGGCAGTTAGATTCCAACCCAGGTTGTCTAGCTATAGAGCTGAGACGTGAACAGGGAGGGTTTGGGTAGGCAGAGGTGGGAGGTGGGAAAGGTCATGGCAGGTAGAGAGACCCATGTGATCAAAAGCCCAGAAGGAGGGGTGGCTTCTTGGAGGAGGACCCATTGTTCCTCATATCCCGTTAAAGAAAGGGAAAGGAGATAGGACTGGGAGCCTGGGTAGAGCTACAAGGACCCATGGAGTCCCACTGCATGACATCCACCTGGTTACTTGGTTCCCCTGCCCAGTATGGCCATGTGCATGGGTTGGGGTCTCCAACATAGTGAATCATGAAGGGGACTGGGGGCTCTATGGGTGGTCTGCTCCCACTGCTCAGCCCTGTGTCCCCGGCAGACCCCAGCAGGTCTCTTGGAGCTGAAGGTTCTCTGAGTCACGTTGATATTGACGGTAAACAGAGACATTCCAAACCTGAAGGAATTGGAACAATGTGGCTGCCACAGGCTGAGAGCTAGGGAGGGGGTGCCAGGCAGGGCAGGGTTGCATCGAGGCATAGCTGCAGACCAGGCATGGCCTTAGCAAATACTCCAAGTGCCTACTGTGTGCAAGATGTGGAGGGAGAGGCATTCCTGAGCACCCTGCCCAGAAACTGTGGCAGCCAGTCAATGGGGTACGGGCCAACCCCCTCTTGAAGGAGTGGGAGAGTTTCGATCTCTCCTCTCCTCTGCATCTCAGGCTTCTTGAGAGCTCAGGGAGGGGCAGGGAGGGGCAATCTGAGCTGCCATCTGAACACTGGGCAGGGACAGTATCAGCAGGGCCTGCCACCCAGAGAACTGAACCCAACTGTTCCCAGACTGGGCCCGGAGTCGTGAGGTCCTGTGAACCTGCTTTTGTATCACTAGTACAGAAATTCCTCCTGGACTGGAATCTGAGCCAGAAAGTATAAGACAAACAACTGGAGAAAATTTTAGAAACTCCAGGGCAGAGTGGCGTGGGTGGTAGCAAGCACAGAGTAGGGCAGAACTGTTCCCTCCCCTGAAGAAGATTCCTCTGAATTGTGGGAGGGTCGAGGAGACAGATTATGGGTTAGGAGAGTCCACCCCACCCCCACCCCACCCCTGTGGACACCCCACTATCTTGCTGTTTTGTCCCATTTCCAACCCTGGCTCTTGTCGGTCCTATCTGCCAGGACACTCAGCCTAAGTACATCAGGGTCTTACCCCGTCACTCTAGCACCCAGCCCCTGGGTGGGTATCTGGGGCGGGCCTTGTAGCAGCCAGTACACGCCCACCCTCCCTGAAGGTAGATCACTCAAAGTGTGGTCCACAAACTGGGCACAAGCTGCTACCAGCCCACGGAGAGCTGAGCAGAGCACGGGAGTTAGGGTTTAGAAATGTTTCCAGCAGTTAGCTATTGCTGGGACATGTAGGCACATGAGGATTTTTATTGTACATGATGGAACTTTTGATGGATTGGCAACAGAAACCAGGCAAACAGACTGGTCCTTCACTGCAAATGGTTTGGTGAGCACTGAACTCTGTGAATTGCAGAGCAGGAAAAAGTTGCTCCAGGATGCTATCAAGGTCATGACCTCTCTCTCCTTCCCTTTATCTCTCTGAGCCCAGGTCCCTGGGAGCAGGGGACCCTCCAGAGCTTCCCAGGCAGGGAGTGGGCGTAGCCTGGCTGAACTCTGGGGGTCTTACCAGCTGAGCCCCAGGGGCCTGGGGTGAGATGCAGAGGGGACATCCAGGAAGGCAGCCCCTCTTTACCAGGAGCCTCTCCCCTCCCTCTGAAGCCTCCAGGGTGCTCTCCCTGTGACTCTGTCACTCATTCTCATGGGTTTGTCCTAGTTGATCCTTTAGAGCCCAGGTTAACATGGCCCCTGACCTTGTGGAGCTTCTATTATGAAGGTTGGGGGAGGTGTTGGCTCTGCAGAACATGAATGAAGGAGCTGGGTGATTTCAGATGGAAATAAAACAGGATGATGTGATAAGGAGCAGATGGAGCAGGCTTGGGAGTGCAGTATATTAAATGGGGACAATAGGGCACACAGAGGAAATGGTGGTGGAATTAGACATCCTAACAAGGCACAGGGGTCTTTCCAGAAACCCTCAAGGAAAGAAAGAAGGAGAACAAAGAAGAGAGGCAGGAGAAGAAACAGTGTTCTGGGAACTGGGCCTGCCCAAGTTCAAGGTTGGCTTGGCCTCAGCTTGCGCACACCCTGGAGGGGCCCAGCCACCTCTGTGAGGAGAGCAGCAGTTGGGGTGAGGCTGTCCTCTTCTAACCAGATCCTACCCCCTAGGTGAAGAGGAGGTGAGGTCCTGCCTTCAGGGGTCTTACATCCTAGGGGCCTCCAAATCTCACCCCAGGTGTTGGTTGACGTCTGTGGAATGCTTATTGGTCTGTTAAGTGTCCCAAACTCCTGCCCTTGCCATCCCCTTCTGCCTGCAGACCACAGCATTCATGAACTGAGCTCTCTGTGCCACCTCCCCTTACGAGTTCTGAGAAGCGGGTATTGGCCATGCTCCCTGCCCACCCGTTCCCACCATCCCCTTGGCTGGTCTGTCTGCCTGGCCTCTTTACCTACCGACAGGCCTCCAACCTCACTTTCATTCTCTCTTCTTGGAATTTCCCTCCATTCTGGGTGCTTTGGGAAAAAGCCTTCTGTGGGATGAGGGTCAGGACTCCACAGTTCCTTCTTCAACTATAGCAAGTGTATTGGTTTTCTGCAGTGTAAAACAAATTCCCACAAACTTTGCAGCATAAAACAACACGCGTCCATTAGACCCCAGTTCTATAAATCAGTCCAGATGTGGCGAGGTTCTCTACACTGGGCCTCATGCTGCCGAAATCAGGCTGCCAACTTTTAACTGGAGGCTCCAGGGAGAATCTACTTCCAGACTTCCTTGGTTTATTGGAAGAATTAAGTTCCTTTTGGCTGTTTTTCAAGGTCCCCATTCCATTGCTGGCTTTCAGCTGGGCCACTCACTATTCCTTTTGACCACTGCTTTCCTTCTCACATGACTCCTCCATCTTCAAAGCAAGCAACAGTGCACTGAGTCCTCAATATCACCAGCCAGAGAAAAACTCCCTGTGTTTAATGGCTTGTGTGATTAGGTTAAGCCCACTGGGATAACCACCCTTACAATCTGATAAAGTCCTTTTGCTGTGTAAGGTAACAGAACCACAGGAATGACAGCTCATAGGTTCATAGGCTCCCCATAGCGAAAGGAGGGGATTGTACAAAGGCGAGGGTCCCCAGGGGCCATCCTTTCAATCTTACCCACCGCACAAGCAGCTGGTCTCAGACAGGGGTCTGACCTCCCTGATCAGACTGAGACCTCCCCTGTCAGGGTGTGCAGTGCCAGCCTGGGAATCTGGAGTCCTGGTTTTAAGCTCTGCTTTTGCTACTAGCTGCAGGGTGACCTTGGGTGAGCCAACCTTTCTCTGGTTCCAGTCTCCCTACATGTACACTATAGAGAGTGGACTATCAGAGGTTCACCACGTGACTGCCTTTTGAAGTCAGCTGGGGGAGATTTTAAAAACGACAGCAATCCTGGCTTAATCAGTCGAGGGTGGGGCCCAGATATGGATTTATTTTTTAAAAACCTGCCCCAGAGATTCAGAAAATGAGTCAGGACCAAGAAACACAGAATTGGAAAATTCCTAAAGCCAATGCTCTCACCTGGTTGACATTAGGATTCCCTGGGGAGATTTTTTTTTTTTTTAGCATTGACTTAATTACAACATTTGAGAGAATCAAATACTTTAATAAGACCCCCCCCCCACAAACATGGGAGCAAAGGAGAGTAGGAGAGGGGAGAAGGGCTCCAGGAAAAACAGTCCAGTCTCTGAAGTTTCATTCAGATGGGGGCTGAGAGGGGGACCCACAGTGAGGGCAGCCTCTCGCCCTGCCCCCCAGAGCACTTCAGCCCATCCTCCAAGCTCAGCAGATATTTTGGATATGAAGCTTCTGAAGGCCATGGAGGTGCCGGATACCTTCTTGATGTGACTCCCATGCAGAGAACGCTACGGCTGTTTGCATACCTCCAGTGTCCACTGGACCAAGCCCTCTCACCTGCACACACAGCTTGTGTTTCTGGCAACACTTTCATCTACAGCTGTTTACACCCAGCCTCTGGCTCATCTCCTAAACCCTGTGTCTGACCTCCCTGGAGCTCAGTACCTTTAGGTTCAGCATTTAAAATGCGGGGAGTACAGCCTGATCTCTCCATCATCTTTGACTTGGCCCTGCCTTGGCTGCCCACAATTTTAAAAATTATATTGGCTTGACAACTGTAATATCATGAACAATAAAATATTTAAAAAATAAATTGAGAGAATGTGGAATAAAATATTATATCGGCTTGACTCTTGTCCTTCTGAGATGCTGCTTGTTAGTGGACAACCTAGCAGGGGTGTCCAACCCGCGGTCCATGGGCTGCATGTGGCCAGGATGGCTATGAATGTGGCCCAACACAAACTTGTAAATTTACTTAAAACCTTTTTCTTACTCATCAGTTTTCCTCAGTTTTTGTGTATTTAATGTGAGACCCAAGACAACTCTTCTTCTTCCAGTGTGGCCCGGAGACACCAAAAGTTTGGACACCCCTGGCTTACAGCATATAAATTTTAAGAAAAACCTGAAGACCCTCCTAGCCATCTCCTGCCAGCCCTGGCTAGGGCAGAGGGAGAGTCGGGGGTCCTACTATCAGGCTGCCCAGCTTGGAGGCAGTTTTCATTAAGGGTTCCCTCGGGGGCTCCATCACTGCTGCTGGTGCTGCTGCTGCTGTGGGTGGTGGGGGAGCCCCCAGGGCCATGCTGGAGGGCTGGGCTGGGCTGGGGGTGGGGGTCTTGGACTCCAGGCCAGGTAGAAGAATGGTGGTCTTTGACTTCAGATGGGGCTGGGGAGCCATCATCCTCTCTTCCATTCTGGCTGGGGGAATGGTCATCCTTGTTTCCACGCTGTGTGGAGGACTGGGCACCCTTGACTTCAGTCGGCTGGGGGACTGGCCGACTTGCTGGATTTCTGCCCCGATGCCTGAACTTCTTGGGCTGTGGAAAGACTGCTGTTGGAGTCAGGGCAGGGGCAGGGCCTGGCCTCGATGGTGCAGCCCTTCATCTAGTTTTCTGTGGTGTATAGGGTAAGACCAGTGTGCTTAATATTCTCTTTTCTTTCTTTTACTGACTCCTGTATCTTGTGCTGCTTGAATTCAAGGTTCTTCATTATTTCTGTTACCTGGGTGTTAATGTCACCCCAGGGCGGCTCACCGTATGGCTTCAGTTCCTCCTTCTGGCCAATATTGACCCATGGATCATTCATGACATCTTCTAGGGTTGTTCTTTGGCTGTGGTCAACAATCATTAATTTTTTTTAACAGTTTTTGACATTCTAGAGACAAAGTATGGTACATGGAATTGCCCATTCAGCGTATGCTGCTTCAGTTCCCCAAAGTTCTCCCCCACAAATGGCAGTTTCTCTGTCACCATCCTGTGGAGAATGACCCCCAGGCCCTAAACATCAACCTTTGCGCCATGATAGGATGGAGCTGCAAGATCTCCGGGGACATATAGGAAGTGATGCCACAGAAGGTGTACAGTTTATGGTCTGGAAATTCCGTACTGAAGCCAAAGTCTGTTAGTTGGATATTTAGCTCACTGTCCAGGAGTATGTTTTTTGCTTTCAGGGCCTGGTGCACAATTCTCCTCTGGTGACAGTACTGTACTGCTGTTATAAGTTGCCGGAGCATAGTTCGGGCTTCCTCCTTGGTCCTGTGGCCGTAGTTCTAGAGATAGTCAAACAAGGGCCCTCTACTCCATGTTCCATGAAGAGGAATATGTTGGTCCTGGGGGTGCCAAGTGCCGATCAGCTCAAATAACTTGGTGATGTGGGGGTGATTTAAGCTGTTAAGATAATGAACTTCTTGAAAAACTTCAGAGAAGCCCTGCTTCTTCATGATTTTCACAGCCACCTCTGTGCAGGTCAAAATGTGCTGGGCCAACCTTTCCTCGGAAAAGGATCCCTTGCCAATGGTATTTAGTAGTGTGTAATGGCCAATGTGGTACTCCTCATTGGCAGAGATGGCTGCAAAGTCATTAGACATGGTGACTTCAAAATAAGAACAAAAAATTTTGAGAAAAAAATGAAAAAATAAATAAAAAGAAAAAATGAGAAAAACAGAATAAAAGTAACAAATAAAAACAAAAAAAATAAGTAAAAAGAAAATTAAAGTGAAATAAATAAAAATAACAAAAGAAATAAAAACAAAAAATTGAGAAAAAATAAAAACTAAAAAAATAATGAAAAAATAAACAAAATAAAAAAAAGAGAGAAAACAAGCAACCTTGTCCAAATGCAAAAGGGCACCACAAATAAGCTTCCCGGGCTATAATTAACAAAAGCCTCAGCCCAGTCAGGACCTTGCATAGGAAGGGTTTATAATTCCATCACAATAGTCAGAACAAAAAATGGACCAATCCCAGCTAGGGATACAGTGCAGTGGTTTTCTCATTATTTGGTCTCATGACAGTTTTACTTTGGAAAAAAAAATAAAAGGATCCCCACAAAAGCTTTTTTAAAATATGGAATATTAAAGATTGATATTCACTTTATTAGAAATGAAAATCTGTAAAATGCAAAGGGGAAAAATAAAGTAAAAATGATAAATCTGACTTACTCTCATGTTCCAGGTCTCGGTTCAAATATCACCTGCTTAGGGAGAGCTTCCCTGATGCATCCATTCCTACCGCTTCACCCAGCCCATCGCGTTTGTCATCTTCATAGTGCTGACTGCCGGGCACCTGGTTCTTGTTTACTGTCTGTCCTTCCTGTGAAGGAAGGAGCATAGCCATAGTGTTCACTGTGTCTAGCACAGTGAGTGGCAACAAAATAAATATTAATAAATATTTGCTCATTGGATTAATAGAAGAGTTAGGGGCAAAAAAGAAAATACAACCAACTATTTACTTAATCAAGGTGATTCATAGAGTATCTTTAAAAAATTCATTTCTGTCCTTCCTCAGCTTTTAAGGCAGATACAATAGGAAAGAGGAAGGCTGATGTCTGGGCTTCCAGGTATGTGGGTGCTTGGTGAGCCTGAGGAAAATCCAACTGGAAGGAGGCTTGCTGTAAAGATTAAAGAAGATGATTCGTCCCTCCCTCCAGTGGTACTTGCCAACGGATGCAATCAATTTGGATCTGCACTGAGGCTGCAAGGTTTTTTTTTTTTGTTTTTTTTTTTTTAATTTTTATTGTATTTTTCCATTACCATTTATCCCTCTTATACCCTCTTCCACCTGTACCTGCCCCTCACTCTGCTGCAATCACCACATTGTTGTCCATGTCCAAGTTGGAAAATTCCTAAAGCCAAGGTTGGCCTTAGGATCCCCTGGGGAACTTTTTTAAAAGACCAGTGCACGGCCCCACCCAAGAGCCTGAATGAATTGGGTGGAGGTGAGATCCTGGCAGCAGCATCTTTTAAAAGCTCACCAGGGTTTGCAGTGTTCAGTTAAGTGCTTGTAATTCCTGACATCCTGTCCTTTCCCCCATGACATCTGTTGGGATGGGGACAAAAATAATATGCTAGGTTGAAACAGGCAGCAGGGACAGAGTCAGCCCCAAAGACACTTTTTGGCATTGTGATCTTCCTCCTGAACCCACTTCACGGGTCTGAGGGTTGAAAGCCATAAATGTCCCCGACAGTTTAGCACAGGTCTCCAAAAATGGTGGTTAAACTAAAATTCTTGGAAGCTTTCTGGGGCAAGGTGGAGCCAGTGCAAACTGAATCAGACCTCCACAGCCCTGAAAAGGCCTCCCATTCCTCAGCCACTGGGATCTCAGCCCTGGAAACAGGCCCCAGTCCTATTTTCAGTGTGGGCACTGCTTCCTTCTGCACCATTTCCTTCCAAACAAATGGCTTCCCCTTCAGGGAGGTTATCAGTGCACAGCCCAGGGTGGGCAGGGCTGGATTTCTGCCCTGAGCACTGCCAGGAGGTGGGAAGGACCAGAGGATGGGGCCCCTCAGGGGCTGACTGACCACAGGCTGATCTTTGACCAGAGTTCCAGGCAGGGGTACTTCAGTTCTAGCTGTCTGCCCAGGACATCTGGATATAGGGAGTTCACTTCTTTCCCTCTTGGAATAATGCAGTGTTGCAAACAAGGACCTGACCATTAGCCAGTGAGCTGTTTGATTTGATTGGCATTGCCCAGGTGGCTGCGGAAATGCTCTATGGGGACCTAAGGAGAGGGCTCTCCATTATTATCATTTCTCAAGAGCTCACAACTGGTCTCTCCCCTTCCATTTCTGTCTCCTTCAATTTGTTTTCCTCAGAGCTGCGGGTGACTTTCAGAAAACATAAGTTGAATCCATAACTCCCCTGCTTAAACTGTTCCCAGGCTTCCTGATACCCTGAAGATCAAATTCAAAACCCTACCAGAGCCTGTGAGAGCTGCTTGAATGACCTTTGCCTCCCCATCTTATTTCTCCTCTTCCTCTTGCTCATTCCAGTCACAACAGCTTCCACCTTTATCTCACACACTGAACTCCTTCCTACCCCAAGGCCTTTGCACTTGCTATTTATTCTCCTACATGAAACACTCTTCCCATGGCTGATAATTCTTCTATTCTGTGTGTTACCATTCAGAGACACTTTCCTAGATCACCCTGCATAAAACAGCTCCCTCTACATTGTCTCTGTCACCTTGTTATTTCTCCCCAATATTTATCATTATTAAAAGTGTTTTGGCCCTGGCCAGGTGGCTCAGAGGGTTGCATTGTTGTCTCATACACCAAAAGGTTGCAGCTTTGATTCCCAGTCAGGGCACATATCTAGGTTTCAGATTCAATGCCCTGTTGTGGTGTGTACAAGAGGTGACCGATCTATGTTTCTCTCTCACATCCATGTTTCTTGCTCTCTCTCTCTCTAAAATAAACATATCCTCAGGTGAGGATTTTTTTTTAAAGTGCCTTATTTATTGACTTGGTTTTTTTCTTCTTGGTTCATCTCTATTCCTAGCAAGTAAACTCCTAAAGGGCAGGGACCTTGTCTGGCCTGTTCGCTGTGAGTTTCTGGGCCTGAAAGTGCTTAACAAGTGTTGGCTGAATAAATGAACAAAAGAAATTGACAAAGTATTTCAAAGCATGTAGTGTGCGCAAGGCACTGTAGGGGTTTAGGAATGCATACATCACCATCTCAAATGGAATACATGCAGAGGATTGTTCTAAGTGCTTTAAGTATATGAACTCAGTTTTCAACAACCTTAGGAGGTAAGTAGTTGTGGTATTCTTCGCATTTCGTAGATGAGAAAATGAAGGCACAGAGACGTTATTGACCTGACCAAAGTCATACAGCTGGTCCAGCCCAGTGCATAGTGGGTTCTTTATGCTATGCTGTCTATGGGAAAGCATGAGGCATGATGCAAACTGCTTAACTGGATTGGTTGCACAAGGCAGAGAAAACTCATTTCGTTATACTGTCATGTGGGTGTAATAAGGCTGTAGAGGGCAGGGGGCAGGGGGACAAGATATTCCCTTTCGAACCCTAAAAGAAGTGGCAGAATCCCATGGTGAGGTAAATTAGGAGCCCCACTGCTGCTGGCCACCCCAGACTCAGTTTTCCCCTTTTCAAAATGCAAAGGGGATAGGATGGTCTTGGGGATCTCTCCCTATTTTATGATTCTCTTAAGTGACAAATGAGTGCCACCAACACACATCACACCGACTCCGAGATGGGGGGCAGGGGAGACAGCAGGCAGTGGGCTTAGAGAGCAGGGATCTAGGCTTATGGATCTAGGTCAGCCCTTGGGGGATGAAGTGGAGTGGAGTGCACAGACAGCTGTGGTTTCCGCTTGCACGGTGTCCAGGCTCCCGTCCTCTGCCAGCAGCACCCCATTCTGCTGTGGTAACTACCCCACGGTCATTTCACATAGAAACAGGGGTGGGAGGGAAAGGGCTATTCAACAAGGTGCCCTGCATTCCCCTGGCCCCAGGACGGGCAACTGACCCAACCCAAACCAATCAAATCTCCTCTCCAAACCTGAGTCCCAGCTCTGGGAAGCAAGAGGGAAGGCAGAAGAAGATGCCCACCTCCAGACTCCTCCCAAGGCCCTGTGGCTCCCGTGGCTGGGGGCAGCGAGGTCCCTGCTGCACTCATAGCCCCTCTGACCTCATTTCCTCCCACTTTCCCTGTCACTCACCAAGTTCTGGCAACACTGTCACTTTTTTATTCCTTACACAAGGCAAACTTCTTCTCACCCCAGGGTGTTTGAACTTGCTGTTCCCTCTGCTTGGAACCTTTAGTCCCAGTCCTTGTTTCACATCATTGGCTTCTTATCATTTCAGCCTTCCTCCAAGGTATCCTCAGAGAGGCCTTCCAAAATCACCTGGCCGAGCCCCCGGCCTGTCCCTCTGGTCAGTGTCTATCATATTCTTCGGTTGTGTTTTCTTCATGGCACACACCAGCAGTTGAGGTTATTCTGCTGACTTATTTGTTAGCTAAATTATTTCTGTCTGCCTCCCCTTACTTGTCATAAGCACCATGAGAGCCCTTCTTTGAGTTTCTTGCCTCCCACTGCCTCCCAGTTCTGGCAGAGTCCTTGGCACTTGTCAGGTGCTCGATAAATAATATTTGAACAAATGAATGAATGAATGAATGGCACAATGGATTAAGTCTAGCCCCAGAGAATTCTCATAGGGAATACTTCAAAGTGAAGGGATTCTTTGTTATATTTTCAAATGGGAAAACTGAGGCCCAGTGAAAAACAGGAGGCCATATCAGAACTTCCTCAACCTGATCCTCCTTCTCTGTGAGGGTAGTTTGTCCAGCTCCCTCTGATTTGCATACTTGGGCTTTGGGGTGACTTCCCACAATTGAGAGCCAAGTCACCCTAACACCAGAAATCCCCATCGATAAGCCTCCCTTTCTCTTCTTCCCAAGCTTCCAGGAAGGAGTGTTTGCCTCTCTTCTTTGTCAGAGCACAAAGCACTCTCAGGTGTGGATTGTGGAGCCTTTGAACACCTGGTCCTGAGCTACCAGGGAGGTGGGAGGATGGAACGACAGGAGGCAGACGAGCTGGGTCCTGCTGTGTGCCTGTCCAAACGGATCCAGCTGGCATGTGGGTGGTGTGGTCCAACTGGTTGGGTGAGTATAGGGTGTTGGCTGGCAAGGGTGCCAGCCAGTGAGCTGTGACACCTCTACCCTGAGGACTGGGAGGCACTGTAGGGAGACAGCTGGTCTCCCAACATCTCTCCAGCCCCATCAGCACTAATTCTGAGTTTGGGACCCTCAACTCAAGAGACCCAAAGATTCTCTGGCATCCTTCCAGGAGCCAGGGAGGTGCTGGGCCAATGTCACTTGATCAGGGTTTCCCAAGAGCATTTCACCTCATGGTGGAGGGCAAGGAGGAAGCATTCTGGGGCTGGAATGCACTCCATTCCATTGGAGCACAGATAAGCGGACAAAGGAAGAGGCCAGTGAGGAGAGAAGCCTCAATGGGGGTAGTAAGAGAGCTGAGTGTGGTTGTTCAAAGTTTCAAGCCACAAAGACCTTTGAATCTTGGCTCTGCCACCTACTTAATTAGCTTGTCTGACCCTCAGTTTGTTTGTCTGTAAAGTGGGGATCATGGCACCTGTTTCCTAGTGTTGTGAGGTTAAGTGAGCTAGGGCATGTAAGCTGCTTAGCACTTGGTGCATGATCAATAAAATCAGTGTAAGGAGGAGGAGCTTAGAGGGGAAATACTAAGGATAGTCTTGCTTTTTGTCTCAGCTAAGTTTCATTTTCTTTATCTAGGAAATGCAGAAATGGGCCGCACACCTCTGGACCCTTTCTCTTTTCCTCTGTGTCATTGTTCTTCTTTTTAAAATATATTTTATTGATTATGCTATTACAGTTGTCCCAATTTTTGCCCCTTTATTCCCCTCTGCCCTGCATACACCCTCCCACCGGCATTCTCTGCTTTTAGTTCATGTCCATGGGTCATACATATAAGTCCTTTGACTTTTCCACTTCCTATACTATTCTAAATCTCCCCCTGTCTATTTTTTACCTACCATTTATGCTTCTTATTCCCTGTACCTTTCCCTCCATTCTCCCTCCTCTCCCTCCCTACTGACAACCTTCCATGTGATCTTCATTTCTGTGATTCTGTTCCTGTTCTAGTTGTTTGCTTAGTTTGTGTCATTGTTCTTGATCACCCAGACTTATTCTAGAACAATGCTCATGAATTTGGTCATCTCAGTACCACCTTCATCAGATGTCAGCACTGTCTTCTCAGATCCACCAATGTGGCAGGGCAAACTTTCATTTACTAAACATCTGCTCTTCTTATCATCCTGCAAAGACCCTTTGAAGCCCCCAAGGTCCATTACCTCATCCCTAGCTTGGGGTCTCTCATATCTTCAGTCCCCCTTTCTATCTTTGAACCTCTCCTGCATGTGGGGCCTCTGACTCTCACGGATGCAGGGTTCCCATACATATGTCGGTATTAAATTTGGTTATTTTCTCTTGTTAATCTGTCTCATTTGATTATTAGGCCAAACAGAAGAAACCTGAGGGTAGAGGAAACTTTATTCCTTCCCCAGAAAGGCCAAACAATGTTTTTCAATTCTACCTTGATGTTCTTGCCTAACCAAAAATCTGAGGTGAGGCCTGAATGCTTTTTCTTAAAGTGGATATTATTCTTTCATTCATTTAACAGATCATTGAGTACCTACTATGTGCCATGCTTTATAATGATTGTTGCCCTTATGGGGCCTACTAGGTGCCAAGTACTGTTCTAAGCATTTCATGTGTGCTGACTTGTTAAACTCTCTCTATAGCCCTATGAAGTGGGTTCCATCATACCCTTTTATCAGATGGGCAAACTGAGGCACAAAGAGGTTGGGAGATTTGTGGACATTTGCACAACTAGGGAGGTTGTTATGGTCTAAATCATATTCCCCTCCCCATATCAAATTCATATGCTGAAGTCCTAACCCGTAGTGCTTCAGAATGTGAGATGGGGGTCTTTAATTTTTATTTGTTTGTTTTAGAGGGAAGGGAAGGGAGACAGAAAGAGAGGGAGAGAAACATCAGTGTGGGAGAGAAACATCAATTGGATGCCTTCTGTACGTATCCCTACTGGGGAAGTCCGACACATGCCCTGACAGGGAATCAAACAGGTGAGCTTTTGGTTTGCAGGATGACACTCAACCAACTGAGCCACACCAGCCAAGTGGAGATGGGGGTCTTTTGAGAAGTAATTAAAGTTAAAACGAGACCATTAGGGTGGGCCCCAATCCAATGTGACTGGCATCTTTATAAGAAGAGGAGATTAGTACACAGACATGTACAGAGGGAGAATGATGTGAGGACACAGGGAGGGAACAGCCACCTCTAAGCCAAGGAGAGAGGCCTCAGAAGAAACCAACACTGCTGACACCTTGATCTTGGACTTTTAGCCCCCAAATTGTAAGAAAATATATTTCTGTTGCTTAAGGCGTCAGTCTGTGTTCCTTTGTTATGGCAGCCCGAGCAGACTAGGTGCAGAGCCTGGAGTCCCTGTCATAGCCTCCAAGCTCCGTCCATTGGTGCTGAAGTCATCCTAGCACCCAACAGACACTTTCTCCTCATGTTCATCAGAGAATAGCATTCTGACACCACAATTCAATGTAATTAATTCCATGGTCATATATCGCCTGAAGTAGTCTCCGGGGCTGCCATCGTATATGCCCCTCACTTTGGGAAATATCAACTTGACCAGTTAGGACCAGCCTGGGTTCATGACAACCCCTGGGTCCGTGAGGCCCAGCGGTTGGCTCTCCCAGATCTTTGCATGACAGATAAATGTCTTCAGATTCCCTGGGCTAGCTCTTGTCTCTACTGATTTTCTTGGATTTCACCACCTTAAGCTGTCTTCTGGGATCCCAACATGTGCACTGTCACCTCTGTGACCTTGTGGGGTAGGGCAAGGCTTCTCAGTTTAGTGTGCATGCACACCTTCTGGGGAACCTGTTAAAATGCAGATTCTATTTCATTAGGTCTGGGCAGGGTCTGAGATGCTGCATTTTCCACAATGGGTGGTGCTGATGCTGCTGGCAGGGAGAAAGGGTGACTCAGAAGCTAGGGTCATGTGAAGACTTCAAAAGATGCTGTGGGCCCCCCCACACACATCAGAATCTGGTGGTTGGAGAAGTGCTTAGTACCCCTGGGAGTGGGAACATTTAGAGGCCATTTCAAGAAAAAGCAAAACAAAGCCTCTCCTTATTTAATTTTTTGCCAGTTTTCTGGCCCATAAATCTGGATCTGCCATGAAGGAGGCCCTGGAGTAACTGTTTCCAAGCCATAGGACCAGTGTCCACTAGACTTTCATAACCCTGGAGAAAGGAAGGAACTTGGCGTAGGTTCTTCAGTGCCACGCTGAACTTGGGTGAGTTGAGGAGGACCCTATAGATGTGAACTAATAATGCCGCATGGTCAGTGCATCCTCCTTCACCGGCGAACTTATAACCTGAGCTCTGACACCCCAGGTTCCGAATCACTGCATGATCCTGGACAAGATTTCGTTGTCCATTCTAGAATCTTCCAACTCCTTCTTTGAGCATTCCCTATTTTTCAAGCTCAAAAGATACCTCTTTAGAGAGACTTTCCCCCTTTCATCCCCCTGACTACTCTGTCTATGATGACTCCCTCTCTAAGTCTGTTGTTTGTCTTATAACTTTTTAAAATTAAATTTGTGATCACTGATATTTTTTACCTCCGTATTAGCAGTTGCCACCACTTGCAATTATATGTTTGTTTGTTTCTTTACTTATTTATCTCATGACTAATTGCACCCTCCACTGGGTGAGGGTCCATGTCATTTTCACTCATCTCTTATTACATTAATCTCCCAGTACCTCATGTGTAGCCTGGCCCTTGGGGGCCCTTGATAAATAGTTGTGGGAAGAAGAAATAAGGACAGCAGCCTTCTAAACTTTAACATGCATGGGATTCATCTAGAGATTTTGTTAAAATGCAGATTCGATTCAGTAAGTCTGGGTGGTGTCTGAGAGTCTGAGGAAACGGTGATGCTGCAGCCCGTGGGCCACACCTTAGGTAGCAGTGACCTAGGAAAAGTCTGTCCTTTTCAGCCATCCACTCCACCATCCATTATTTCCTTTTTAATTACTTGATACCTAGAGGGTTTTCAAGCTTTTCAGAAGCAATGAAGGGACTATTGAGACCCAAGAAAAGATCAATAAAGAAGAGGGACAAAATGCAAGGAGCATAGAATTAATGCAACCCAAAAGCTCAGCTGAGCAGAGCACATGGGGCTTTCAAAGGTATCATGGCCTGCATGACCTGGCTTCCGCAGACCTGGGGGTGCTGAACAAAGGTGATCCTGTCCTGCCTGCCCAGGGTCTCTCCCAGCAGGAAGATGGACTCTTCCAGGAAGAGTTAACCCTGGCCTCACCAGATTGTCTCCACGCTCAGTGCGAAGTTCACCATGCACACCCCAGCAGTGTAACATACTTGGACTGGCTCTTCCAGCGGTGAGTACTCCACATTGCTTTGGTGACAACATCTGTCCCTAACCCCACCAAGGACTCATACAAAGCCCTCTCTAGCAGCAGAGAGACACAACTGCAGGACAAGGCAGTTCAGCTGAGCTGATGATGGTCTCCATGTGTCCATCTCTGTGGGAAGGTAAGGTGGTTCTCCATGAGCCAAGATGTCAACTCACCATGTGCCCAGGGTGTCAGGAAATCTAACATTAAATGTGATACTCAATGACTATTCCCACATCTAGTTAAAGGAGTAATGAGGTGTTTTTCAAAGGGTGGTCTATACACCACAGGCACCAGAATCACTTTGCAGTTAGGGGTGGGGGAAGTTTATTAAACATGCAAAGTCCTGGGCTCTAGCCCATACCTATAGTTCCAGCACCTTTGGAAGGGGCACCCAGAAATTTTCATAATTCTTGGGTTCCCCAGATGATTCATACATGCTTTCACCTTTCAAAAATCTCTGGGCTTATGTATTTACTTCCTCCTCAGTCTGCACAGTTATTTCCTTTTGTCTCAGCTGTATCATGTGTATGTCTCAGATCATCAGCTGCCTGAAATCTCTTTGGAAGCCAGATAGAGTAGATATAGGACTTCATACATGACTAGGTGCCCCAGGAAACCACCCTTGCCCCTCTGATGATCTGCTTGCCAACAATGCCACCATCAAAGTGCAGCCCACATAGAAGCTGCCCTAAGACGCTTCCTTATGATTTGAATCAAGCCAACTGGTCCCTGAGTCCAGGCTCCTTAGGAAACATTTGCACCTTTGGACCCTCCAACAGACCATTTCATTGAAGCCCCAGACTCTTCAGACTTCTATGCAACGTTGTTTTCCTTATACACCTGCCTGAAGGGACTTCTAAGTCACTTTTGGGATGTTCTTCTTCAAGACCCGGTGTCATTCTAAAGTGTGAATGGAATCGTGGATCTGAAGTTACTGTCCTTTCTCACCTCCTCATTTCTCTGCCTGAGCCCACTCTGGCCCTCCTTAACCTTTCCACACACCAGTTATGCCATGTTGCTACCTTTTTTGTTTGTTTATGCAACTTTGTTAAAGCAAAATAAATCACTAGCAGAGCTATTAATTGATCTTTCATTGGCAACATGCACCATGTATTCAGTGCTACGTTAAACAGTGCAAGATAGAGTAACTAGTGGCTCCAGGCCTCCTAACAATTTAAATGAAAGTAACGAAACATCTGAGACCTTATTTTGGAAAGCAAAGGGTGTCTGATTTCCAAATTACATTGTCTGTGAACAAGAACTGGTCATTCCTTCACTGACATGCATAAAATACATCACATTTTCTGCTCTGCTGATGCTATAAATGCAATACCAATTCTACAGCCACATTAGGTTATGAGCATAAAGTATGCCATGTAACCTCAAACCTCTAACAGTAAAAGGCTTAAGCAAGAATAGATGCTGCTGAACAATGCTGCTTCCTTTGTTGTGACATCCATCTCCCTCTCCCTCAGAGAAAGTCTTCAGCATGTTGGAGCAGCGAGGACTGGTGTTTCAACAGTGCTCCATTGCCTAGAATGGAGCCCTCAGCCACACCAAGCCTGATTGCCTCCCCTAACCTCATCCTTGCTCTCCTTTCTAGCCTCATTGGCTCCTTTCAGACCCTCCCACCCACCACATTCTCACCTGAGAGACCTTTAACTATGTGCCACTTCCTCCACCTGGGGCCCTCTCTCTTCCTTCTTGCCAAAGCCAACTGCTAGTTCTCCTTCAGGTCTAAGGCCTAAGCTCCAGCCCCACTTCCTCAGAGAAACCCTCCCTGATACTTCTGCCTGGTCAAATCCACCTTGCTGCAGGATCACAGAGCACTGCCTTCCCCTTCCTTCAGAGCATGACTGTTACAGTGACATGTTAACGTTGAATTGAGTGATTACTTAATTCATTAATTCATTCTAATGAGGGTGATGTCTTTGTACATCTGTTCCCTTGGGAAGGTTCCTATTAATGATTTTTGTCTCACTGTAATTATGAATAGTACCCCTTTTGCTATCAAAAGTGTTCTGCTTTAGATGATAAATTAGATGGCCATCCCAATGATGGTCCACCCCATCAGACAGTAAACCCCATGAGAACACCAGCTCACCATTGTCCTCTGAGCACCAGGCTCCAGAGAACCTGCCTGAGCACCAGGCAGGACCTGCCTGTCTGCTTATGGCCCAGCCTTGGAAGTCATATAGCCTCACTTCTACCGTATTTTCTTGGTTAACTGGAAACCAATGAGTGAGCCTAAGCTCAGAATGGGCTGAGTGTCAAAGAATTGGCAGACGTGTTTTAAAACCACAACATATCTCCAGGAACTTTTATTTAATTCATTAATTCATTCATCCAAAGTTATTGGTCCAGTGCTCCCATCTCTTGTCACAGAGTTTGTAGATGGCACAAGATTTCCTAGATGAGCGCTAAGGGAATGCTACCTACAAACTGTTCACAAAGCCATATGCCTGCTTTGAGATCATATTTGCCTTGAGGAAGGCACATAGTATCCCTTTTCAGAAAGGTGCCATCTTTATGCCAAGCTGTGAGCACTGAGAGGACACCTTTTTCTGATTTTCATAAAGGCACTGTGAAGACTAGCAGGAACCCTGATTGATCACCCACTATGTGTCAGACATCAGCGACAAAGCCGTGGGCAAGGCGGATGTGATCTCTGCTCTCAGGGAGTTTGTGTTCTACTGGGGAATGAAGACAATGAGTAAGAAAGCACATGAATGAAACATTTTAAAATACATTACAAATTGTAAACAGTGCTATGGGAGAAAAGTCCCACTACTGAGCACCTACCCTGTGCTGACTGCAAGAGGCAAAGGTCAGAATCTGGAGGGCAAGGCTGCCTTGTCCAGGGCCACCACCCCTTCGGGGGATGTTATGCAGGAGAGGAATAAACAAGAGCAAACAGAAATGCACCATGTCCAAAAGACTTCAATCCCACATAAGGAGGGAATTCCAGAAAGGTCAGGTGTAGGGACTTTAAGATCAAGAGTCTTATTTGCCCAGAATGCTTTGAATACCTTCCTGCCTGGAAGCATGGGAATGAACAAGAACTTCTAAGTTTCCCCACCTCCTGCCTGCCCTGCCATTCTTTGAATTTTGAACTGTGGAGGGTAGAGGGTATGTCTTCCAGTGGAAAGAAAAGACATCCTTTCTCCCCCATACCCAAAGATCCATAAGGATTTGTGAGTTTGGCCCGAGGATGGGGTTGCCTGGCTGGGCCAAGGGTCACTCAGCTTCGGGGATGTTTCCATAGTTTTATAGCCTAAGAGACAACCCACATGCACAAAGATACCCAAGAATCTTGGTAAACCAAAGCAAACCAAAGATGTATCAGTGTCAAGCAGAATAATGAGTAGAACTGACCAATGTTGTTAGTAACTTCCATGAGATCAAGGGTTTTTCAACAAGTTTGTTCACTGCCCTATCCCCATTGCCTTAAGCAGTTTGTGGTGCATGGGAGAGTCACTCTAAGTATATGTTAAGTAAATAATTGGAAAATATTATTTCCCTGAGCAATTGCTTGACAGAAAGAAAGGGAAAGAAGGACTTGGGGGGGATTAAAAATATTTAGAAAAGTATAAAGGATATTTTCATAGACTGATAGAATGGTATTCATAATTATACTTAAGATCTCAGGAAAATGAGAGGGACATTATTACTAACAGCAACTTCTTTTTCTTCTTTTCCTTTCTAGTGTTAAACTGTACTCTATTCTTTTCAGAAGATAGGCCAAGAGCACTGGCCTCTACTCATTTTGCCACACTGAAAAACACCTGGGCACTTTCTTCTGGGGCTTGCCAAGAGCATCCCATGGTCCTTCCTGGGCTCCGGATGTCAGGGTGGTAATGATGCTGGTGGGAGCAAACTCTCCCGCTTCCTGGTACTCTTTCTGACTGTATTTAAGAAAATTCAAACCTGGGAGAACTCAGATGCCAAATCTCCTGATGAAAACTTGGGACTACAGTCAAGTAGCCAGATGTTTGGGGTCAAGAAAAACCCAGACACTACCCCCTGGTTTGTTGTACTCACAGTCCACTTGCGTGTGGTACATGAAAGCCTGATGGACCATCATGATAAGCTATATCTCCAGAGGTTTGGAAATCCTGTGGCTGTTGACTTTGGTAATTAGTGCTATGAATTCTTCTTGTACTTGTAGGAAGTTTACAGTAAGGAGCAGCAATGAGACCCAGAGCTCCCAGCTTTAAGCAGCAGGACGCCAGAGCTTCTTCCTCAGCTGGAAACCATTGTCTCCATCCCACCCCCAGCCCAGCCTGTGGAGGTGGGCGACAAGGAGGAAATGGTCTCAAGAGACCATATGTCTCAGATCCCACTCTCGGAATTCAGATTTCTTGACTCTTCATACAGCAGGCACTAGGGGGTTTTCCCAGCTGTCTCTCATATGACAGGATAGGCAGCCAGCAGAGCCATGCCTAGACGTGCTGATGGCAGGGGCTTTGGTTGAGAGGATCCTGCTTATCCAGAAGAGTAGCCAAGAGAAAATGTTGCTTGTGAAGCCTTTGAGTGTTCTTGCTATGATCCTACATCCAGAAGCATTTAGAGCTGTAAGTCAAATTCAAAGACAGAGATAAGATGGCTAGTGGCAGGATTTTTTGCTGCTTGGTTTTATGATTTGCTTTGCCAACGAAATATGAGCATGCAGAAACTTTTAATAGCCAGTGTGTGGTTCATCCTCTTAACTTCTCACTTCCCTGAGGCCGACAATGGTCCATATAGAGGATGCTCCAACGATCTGTGTCCTAAACTAAAGATGATATGGACACATGGTCACAATCAACCCCAAATGGACATTTAATATGAGCAAGATATGTTGACATTTGCAGTGTAAGCTAGACATATTTGGGAATCATTTGTTATCATGGAATAAACTAGCCCATCATGACTGATACAAAAGCTACAACTACAACCTACCCTTTGCAACCTCAGTCAAAGGGGATTAAATCATTTTTATTCATGTATTAGTCATCTATTACTGCATAACAAATTATTCCAAAATTTAGCAGCTTTAAGCAACATACATTTGTCAGCTCACAGTTTTTGTGGGTCAGGGATCTGGACATGGCTTAACTAGGTCCTCTGTCTCGGGGCCTCTCACAAGAGTTCCATCAAGGTGTCAGCTGGAGCTCGGTCTCATCTGAGGCTCAGCAGGGGAAGGAGCTGCTTCCAAGCCCACATGGAGGTTGGCAGCATTCTGGTCCTTGGAGGCTGCTGGATTGAAGGCCTCAGTTCCTGTCTGGCTTTTGGCCAGAGCTTCCTTCTCTTCTTTGTCATGTGGGCCTCTCTAACATGGCAGCTTACTTCATGAAAGCAAGCAAACCTAGAGGGAACCTAGAGTCTACTAATGAGACAGAAGTCACAGTTTTATAACCTAATCATGGAGGTGACATCCATCATTTTTGCCTCATTCTATGCATTGAAAGCAAGTCATTATGTACAGTCCACCTCAAGGGGAGGGGAGTACACAAGGGTGTGAACACCAGGCAGCAGGATCACATGGGAGCCATCCTAGCAGCCTGTGCACCTGTTTGTTTCCAAAGAAAATGGTCATTGAAAGGAAGTGTGTAAAACCTCTGTCAGCTGTCAAGATGAAACTGACCCACCAACCAGAAGCAGGTTTCAGTGGTTGAATTATGTTTGTATGTGATCCAGTTCCGTTATGATGTTTTGGATTTAGATCCCCATCCTTCTTGGCAACAGTCCACATTTTCTTTTCTATTATGCATTCTGCTACAAGTTCTGTTAGGGTCTCTGAAGGATAGGATCAGATTTGCCCCCAGGCATGGACACCCCTAGTTATTTCTTCTGAGAACAGAAAAGAGTCAACAGGAGCAGGTTATAAGAGACTGTCAGAACCTTAAAACACTTAGGCCAGGAAAGACACACAAGAGATCACTGCGTTCTCAATTAACCTCCTTTCCCCAACCCCGAAACAATCCCCTTGGCCTTCTCTATGGCCTTCCATGCCTTCAGATGTCTTCCTTCTAGTTCTGTCTCCCTCTGCATATAAGATGGTCCCTTTATTAACCAGCTATGCCGTGAAACAACCATGATACCTCAGTGACATGCAAAAATAGACATGCCTTTCTCATTCACATGTCTGCAGCTTGGCTGGAGCAGCTCGTGTCCCTGATGGAAGTTCTGATGGTCACCTAGAGTAGCTCTTTTATTTTTCTGGTGGTCAATGGGCTATCAGAGGTATATTCAACTTATGGAAATGGCAAGAACATAAGAGGGCAAGCCCCACTATCCAAGCTCATTCCCAGCCTCTGCTTGGGTCGACTGCTAATATCTCACTGACCAAAGCCAGTCACCTGGCCTAGCTCAAAGGAAAGGAGGGAATGGTGCTCCAACTGCCAGGAAACTATGTCTGGAGTGTGACTATATATATACTCCTATAGAGGGATGAAGAATTGGAACTCAACATTCAGTTGAACACAATCTTACTTTTCCCTCACACCATGCTGAGGTCTCAAACTTATTGTTGAAATCCTAGGAGTTGGGGATACAAGCAGTTAGGAAACAGATTTCTGCCTCCATCTTACTGGAGAGACAGGTATATATTTAAAGAAAGAAAACTTAAGAGGCACACCTAGCAGGTGGATGGGACAGGGAGGTGTGTTCTGGAGAGGGTTTTGAAACCAGAGAGAGGAAAAACCCATCTATTCCTTTCTCTGGGTCTTGGAGAGGCAACCTGGTGTCTGGCCAGGTTCTTCCCAGTGTGGGGCACACCCCACCAGCAGGCACAGGGGAGGTGGTTTTAGGTGACAGAGGGAGGAGGCATCACCTAGCTTTGAATCACAGACCAAGAACGCAATTCCCTTTTCAACAGTTACAAGAAAGAGAAAGTCTCCTTCTGGGCTAGCACGTGTCTAATGCCTCTCTCATACCTGCTGACCTCCCTTTGCGATAGCTCCTAAACCTCAGGTTCACAGGTTGTTTCAGGCAACAGTATCTGGCTAGAATGTACTAACACTGTTTTTGGGGGGCGCAGTGTTTAAATTAGTAAGTTTATCTTCTACTTCTGGCAGATGGCACTGGTTTCCTGTTTACCACGATGATATAAAACTTCCTTTTAAAATAAATACACATAGTTAGATGAACACTTGATTTAAAGGAAAATGGTAAGTGAATACTAGCTCACATGGCATGTGGAAATGGCAGAAATAATGGCTTGACCATGGTTAGCATTTGGCAAATTGCTATATAATGGGAAGAGGAGAGCAGGGTTTGCTGCAGTGGGTCTAAGTTTGAATCCACACTTCATTCCTTTGGGCAAGTTTCTTAGGTAGCTTCTCAGAGCTTCAGTTTCTTCATGAACTGTTGTATTACACCGAAGACAATGTTTGTAAAGTAACTGGTGGAGTAAGTGCTCAGCAGATAAACGGCAGGACTACTTCACCCCCACCTGGATGGTGCATTCTGGGAGAGCCTTGGGGAGGGGGCATTTGTTGTTCTGTGGGTGGCTGTGTGATAGGCAGGGGCCACTGTCCCTGCTGGTGGGGGGCCCCCTCCTGACCCTCCTCTGCAGCAGCCAGGCCCCAATCTCTTCCTCTTTTATACAGGGCCACAGTTCAAATGAGCACCTTACTGCCATAGAATTTCATAATTAAAAGACGTGTGAATGGTCACACAGTGGACTCACTGGGAAACCTCAGGGCCTCGGCGGGTGGGATGGCCCTTTGGAGGAGGACCCAAGTTTTGTAAGGATCTCTAGTTTAGACCTGGAGACTATTGCCTTGGAAAGCCCCCCCAACAGAATTGAAGAAAGCCATCAGAAAATTTAAACATGGCCTCCCAGCGGGTCCTGCAACTGAGCAATAAATTAGCATCTCTGAAAAGGGCTTCTAATTCTCATGTTAGTGGAACAAGTCTGTTGACCTATATTTTGGGTGTCAGCAAGTAACAGTCTGTTAAATTAAAAGCTTATAAATATACTCTAATAGCCTGTGGCACTGTTTTATACTCTAATAGCCTGTTTTGCATTTTCTTCCATTTTTTTAATACAGTAAATCCTCCTCTTCTCCCCACCCCCACTCCTAGATGGGGGAACTGAGGCTGGGAAAATAGGCAGTTTCTTCTTTTTTTGTCATTTCCAGGGACAATAAATTCCAGGACCATGGGTGCAAAGGATAAGGGTAGTGGTTTGTATGACGGTGTGTGTGTGTGGGGGGGGGGCTGGTGTCAGTGAATGGTGGACTAGGGAGGAACCCTAACATTAAGTTCCCGGTTGCCAGGCAACCTCCCATAAAGGTCAGGACTATGTCAGATAATAAAAATAATAGTAGCTAACATTTATTGAACACTTACTATGTGTGCCAGGCACCGTGCATGTGTTCTCACTTCTAGGTTTTACAACAACCCAAGGAAAGTGGTACTATGAGACTTCCATTTCCAGAAGAGGAAATAAGCAGGGAAGAATACCGGCAAGATCACAAAGTTAAGAAAAGTATCAGAGAACGGTCCTAAAGCAGGGAGTCGAATTTCAGGACCCCGTTCTTTACCCTTACAAGAAGGGAAGAGAAGGGAGAGCAGAGGCGGAGAAGAGGGGCAGAGAAGAGAGGCAAGGCGAGGCGAGGCGAGGTGAGGTGAGGCGAGAGAGGTGGGAACCCGTAAGGGCGAGCGCTGCGAAGGGAGACTTCCAGCTCTGAGGAGTTTCTTTCCCCTTTCTCCCGCTTTCCCCAGCTACGCTACGGATTCCGCCCTAAATTTGGCAGTGTTGCGCAGTCAGGCGGGCTGTGTGGGCTGAGGCTGGGGATGACCCCCCTAGGCCTCCAGCTTTTTTCTGCGGTGTCCCCCACCCACCTCCTGCGGCCCCTCCCACTCCACTCTCCCCGCTCCTGAAATCACGCCCGGGAGGCGGGAGGCGGGATCGGTGAAAGAGGGGGATGTAGGGAGGAGGTTCCGCGCCACCGAGAGAGAGAAGGGAGAAGGGAGGGCGCGCAATCCCAGCCCAGAACTTCAAAAACAGCCCGGCTACTTCGCCTCGCACCCCAGCCTGTCCGTCAGTCCTGCCGCCAGCCCCGCCGCCAGCGCCCAGTGAGTTGAGATGGTGCCCGGGGGTCGCGCACCCGTTGTGGGGGTCCTGGCGGCACTGGGTGTGCGCTGGGGCCCCACTTAGTGGACCTGGGGTGGTGGTGGTGGTGGGGCGGGGGGGGGTGTCCCTGCAGTTGATGGGGTGGGGGTGGGGCAGGGCTGAGGCCCCTCCCTGCCGAAAATCCACCTTTCCTCGGCCAGATTATGATAGGGCCGACTTCCCCGCCGGTGTTTCACTAGCTTGGGACCCGGAATTCCACCTCCGCACTCTGGGATAGCTTCCTTCTCGGTGTGGGCTGGGGCGGGCGGGAAAAGTTAGGGGAGGAGTTCAGGGCAGCCACCCCTCGTCGCAGGAAGGTCCACAGCTCCTCCAACACTGTCCCCCACATCTCCGAGCGCGGGGGACTGGCTGCTCCCAGGCCGGGTGAGTGGGTCCTGCGGAGTAGCGCACCCTTTTCTGCCCAGGTGGCGGCTCCATTACGCCCCCCACCGGCGAGGAGCTACTGTCTTAGATCTGGGGAGGCGGAGGAGCCTCAAGGAGCTACAAGGATGGCACCTCTCCCCCTCCTCACCTTACTTAGCCTTCGTGGGGCTTTCGGGAATTCGGGGGCCGCACGCATGGGTTCCAGAAAAAGAGGAAACTAGAAGTCGGGTGTGGACTATACAGAGTGCTGAATACATTTGCGGGAGGTCCTCATTTGAGGCCCACATGTGGACCTCATGAATGGAGGCTAGTCTGAACCTGAACCTGAGGGAGACGCCACAGAGGAAGGCCCTCCCTTCAGGCCACAGAACCCACCCCTGACTTTAGAACAAGGCCGAAAGCCTAGTTTCAGGTTTGGGGAAAGGGGCGCTACCCCTTCCCAACTCCACAGATGTGTGTGTGTTTCAGAGACTAGCCTGAAAAGTGACAGGCAGAGGAAAGGTAATGGCCTTGGAGAGGGTCTTCAGAAACAAGCAGCCCAAATACTGGATGATCCCACTCACATGAGGTCCCTAGCATAGGTAAATGCATAGGCACAGAAAGTAGCGTGGAGGTCACCAGGAGCTGGGGAAAGGGGAGAGGGGAATATGGCTTAATTGGGGCAGGGTTTTTTTGTTGGGGAGGGTGAAAACATTTTGAGTGTAGAAAGCAGTGGTATGATACTGTGAATGTATTTATTGCCACTGAATTGTACACTTACAGGTGGTAACTGTTATGAATATTTTACCATAATTAAAAAAAAAAAAGTCAGCCACCTTTACATCGAATTAGTTAGAAATCCCAGAAGCTGCTCTCTGTTGCTGGCCACCTCTCCCTAGAATTTGGCCTTGGGAAGAGGAAGTGGAAGGAGGATGAGGAAGGGGTAGGATCCTGTTTCCCCAGGAGTCCTCAAGGGTCAAGGATGAAAACCAAAGCTGGCAGAGCATTTGCCATGTGCCAGAGCGCCCCCCGCTCTCGGGTTCTCCAGGCAGCCTCTCACTCCTAGGTGGGGAGAGCCAGGCCAGAGGTTGCGAGTCAGAATGTCAGGTCTCTGAGCTGGTAATACTAAGAGCCCGACTTGAACCTCCATCTGCCTCCCCCACAAGACCTCCCCTTTTCTCCTGGTGAGTTGTGGGGAATGGGGGAGACCCTCCTGGAGAAATCAAGGCCCAGATGCCAAGCCTACAGCCTAGGGGTGTGTGTGGGGGTGGCAGGAAGGTGCAGAACCTGTTTTCCCACTGAGAGTTTTTGAATCTGCCACCTTTACCTCCACCTGGAATTGGGGAGTGGGGGTGGGAGGCAGAGAGCAAGCCACACAGCCTGGAGCTGCCTCTGTCTCTTCAGTGGGGAAATTTTGATTCGCCTGAAATCTGGGGACAGGTGTTTGTGTTGGAAGCCTCAGAGGTTTCCAGCGGGGTGGGTAAGCCTGGGCCACGTTGAGAGATTCTGAGCTGACACTGCACAGCCCCACCCAGACGGGAGGGGCCGTGCCCTGTCTGGCTGGCAGGGCTTCAGATCAGGGCACAGCCCTTGAGGTAGCAGGACTCCATGGCATCTGATTATAAATACAGGGCCCATCCATTCACTTCTCCCTGCCACCCCCCTTCACACTAGGCACACAAGTAATTTGTAAGGCCCTTTCTTCCTGGAATGGAAGTGAACATTTCACATACATTTCCTTTCTCTACCCCTCACATAATATCTTTTTCACATGAGCTAAAACCACGTGCATATGCACAACACTCTCAATTTTCCAAAAGCAGGTGATTGATTCAGAGGGAGGCTCAACTGACCAATATTTCGTCTCAGGCACATGCTAACATCCCTGCCCTCTGTGGCCTTCCTGGTTGACGGGGACAGACTGAAGGCCTCTCTTTATCATAGTCAACCCACCAGACAGAGGAAGGGGAGTCTGTTGAGACAAAAATATATAAATGTCTTTCCAGGCCAAATGGGATGGCAGTGAATTGCTGGCTGGTTGGCGGGATTTGTTTGGGAGACAGGAATCCAGCCACCTTGCTGGGGGGCAGAAAATTGTGTGTGTTGCAACATGTGGCCTCTGCCCAGCTCTGTGGACAAGTGGGGGCCTCTGACACCAGGCTCCTGGGCTAACTTGGGATGGGGGTAGACTCTGCAGAGGGGGAGTGGTGGCAGCCATCACCCAAAGGTGTGGTGGGGTCCCAGGCATTGGGACTGGGGAGCAGAGCTCTTCCAGAAGAAGCAGTTAAAGATGACTGGACTCCGGTGTGGGAGGAGGGCTCAGGGACATCTTACTGGGTTTGGAAAAGCGGGCGATTGGCAGAAGCAGCTGGAATGAGGAAAGGACAGCTGGTACCACAGACAGAACTAGAGGCCTCACTCTTGGTTGTTTGCTTCAGTTTATCCAGGGAAAGAATGGGGCAGGGGTGAGGATGGAGGGAAAAGGAGGCCCCCCCCCTTCTGCCCCAGGAGTGGTAGAGTCTGGCTTCCTGCAGCAGTTACTTAAAGACTGCAATTTCAGCAGGACTAACCTTGGCGGGAATCAGCAGATGCATCTGGCTCTTGTTAGGGACAGGCTGAGGTGGGGTGGGGGGAGTCTAAAAATATCAGAGGTAGAGCTTGCCACCCAGCGTGAGTGCAGGCTGGTAACCTGATACCCGTGGTGGGGGCTGGTGGTGGTGCCTGTATGATGCTGTTCTGTACCAGAGTCACTTGTGGGCTCTCCCAGGCAGCTAAGCCTTAGGTGGATGCCTGGAAGGGGTAAGAGCTCTCTGCATTCAAGGCAGCCATGGGCTAAGATCAGAGGATTTCAGGGGCCTAACAACCTTAGAACATCCCATGGTGACAGCTAAGGACACTCAGAGAGGTGAAATGACTTGTCTGAAGTCACCCAGCAAGTTGGCTGCAGGTTCATCTCTTTGTGCCATATCTGTAAAGATATGGTTGAATTTTTTTTTTTAAAAAGAGCAAGTAGTAAAGCAATATGTGGGAAAATATGCTATTTATAGAGCAACAAACAAATACTAGCAATATTTTGTATGTACTCCTGCAATTCATATGTATTACATGTATACAGTGAAAAATGTCTAGGAGAGTGTATAAAACAAATTGATGTGGCTACTTCTGGTGAAGGGGAGAGGAAGAAGCCGGCATGGAAGGAATAGGCAAAGGGACTCAGGCGTTATCTGTAACAGAGAGAATATATTCATGAGTTACTTGTGTACCTGAAGTTCAGTAATAACAGTGGGCATTCTGCAGGTTTGAGGGTGGGGAGCTTTAGAAGATGAGTTGCATGGTGGAGGCTCTGTGGACAGAGAATCTAGGTAGGGCTGTGTGGTAATTCAGGGCCAAGTAATGGGGCCTTAAATCTGGGGAGTGCCATCCAGTCCCATGGAACATTGCCCTCAGAACATCACATTGTGGATGCCCCGTGGGCGTGATGGATTTCCCACCTGGGTGCTGTTAATAGACAGGGGGTGGTGTGGAGAAGAGACAGCGACAGTGAGTACAGCTGGGGTGGGTTATTAGCGTCATCATGAGATCTCCAGCAAGGTGTCCAGGAACCACTGGGAATGGGAGTCTGGAGCTTTGAAGAGAACTTAGAGAGACATAAAGACCTGGGCTGGTTGGTATTTGAGAGTAGGAAAGAACGACTTAGATTTTGCCAGTGTTAATCAGTAGCAATGAAAGTGATTACCATTGCTATTACCACAGCATTTATAGGATGCAAAGCAGTTTACTGGGCCACGTGCTTTACTTCCTTTATCTCATTTAAAATGAGTAACTGCCCTGGCTGGGTGGCTGCGTGGGTTAGGTGTCTTCCTGTAGTATACCAGAAAGTTCTGGACTCCATTTCCAGTCAGGGCACATGCCTGGGTTTCAGGTTCCATCCCTGGTCAGCGCAAATGGGAGGTAACTGATCGATGTTTCTCTCTCTCGTTTCTTCTCTCTCTAAAATGAATAAATGTATCCTCTGGGGAGGATTAATTAAAACGAGTAACAACCCTCTAGGTAGGGACTCCTATTATCCCTGTTCTATAGATGAAAAAAATAGAGTCTTAAAAATGTCGCTTAAACGCACATATGATGACTATGTTGGGATTTGAATCCAAGCCTTGTGGACCCCACAGACCCTGCTTCATTTCATGTATTCCTGTCACACCCCTCTCTTTAAAAACAGACCTCTGTGGTCACCTCCTGAAGCAATCATGGTCCTTTGGGCTGAGAAAGTTCCTTTGCTGCAGATGTCCTGGTGAGTGTCCTGGAGTTTAGCATTCTTCTTCCAGAGTCAGCCCCTGCAGCCCTGGAGTTCCTCTCAATTGCCTGGTCGCAGGGAGCAGACCCACATGCCCACCATACCCTGGCCAAAGCTATCTTGTTTCTCTTCTATTTTGGGCCTGCGTGGAATGGGGGAAGGCATTCTGGGAATACTGCTTTAGATGGGAACCCCCTGTCTAAACGGTACGCAATTCTATTATCTCTGATGGTCTTTGCTTAAGAGAGGCGGGAGTTGCTGGGTGCAGGGACCCATCCGTGGCGTTCACCAGGGAGGGTATCTCCAACATCCAACACAAAGCTAAGCGAGCAGCAAGTGCTCAATAAATCTCTGTCACATGAATAACTGAGAGAAGGAGTCATCCTGCCGCCTTAGGCTGCTTCCTGCTTTTCAGCCAACCCCAGCGAGGAGCCAGCTGGAGGCTGTAGGGGATGGGGAGGGGAGGGGGGTTGGGAAGGATTTGGGGACCAGAGAGAAAATTGGGACTGTGAGAAATAATTGGGATGGGGCAGCTGCTCCCTCTCCCTCCTGCCTTTGGCTGTGCCTGGTGCCACATCAGGCCCAAGTGGTATATAGTCAGCATCCATTTATATTCACATGACATGGGGTCACATTCTTCTAGGACCAGAGCCTTAAGAGGCTTAATCTTTGACACACCAAGATGCACACCACAGGCATTTAGAGATGATTTCTATAGCATACAGGCAATGCTTAAAACTGTAATAGGCTCATATTTATTTTAAGGTATAATAATAAAACCTTGATCCTTTGTCAAGTGATACTGATTTTCCATTTATGGAATAGTACACATTTTAAAATAATTGAGTTAAACTAATGTGTTTTAAAGACAATGCTGCATAATGAATAGTACAGTTGGTACACAGACAGGCAGAAATGACAGTGGTGGTGGTCGTGACACTATTGGTGTCCAGCCCAGGTCCCTTTGATGGATAATGTGCCCATCTTCCACCCCCACCCCCAGCTGTAGTGAGTGTTGTCTGCCAAGGACACATGGCTTCTCCAGAGAATTTTAAGAAGCTCTTCACCTAGATATGTCTGGGAAGTTATGCCCTGCCCCCAACCCCAAGAATGAGAGGACACTGAGCCCTTCTCTCTGGCCCTCTCTCTCACTGGAGAGTCTTCCAGTTTTCACCCACATCTGGGGTTTCCTGGTGAGGCCTGGTGTGGGGAGCAGAGCCCCTGAAAGGTTACTGCCAGGTGCCAGGCACTGTGCTGACCGTCAGGGACACAGCAGTGGCCTAACAGACAATCCCCATCCTCAGGGAGCTCCAGTCTAGAGAGATGAGACCAAAAACAAGTGAATGCAGATGATGTTCAGTGATATGAAGAAAATAAAATGAGAGTCACTTAGATTGGATGGCTTGGGAAGGCTTCTTTAAGGAGGGGACTTTGGAGTTGAGTCTGAATGAAGAGAAAGAGCTAGATACCCCAGCACCCCAAGACCTAAGATCTTTCTAGAAAGGGGGAATGACTCATGTAAACATCCTGCTGCTCTGAGTGGGAAGCAAGCTGGGTCCATTGGGGAGAAGAAAGGAGCACTAACTAAGGTTTGGAGTACTAACCCATCCCCGAGAGATTGGGGGGGGCACTCTGTGAGGGCTGGGACTGGGTGGTCCATGTCCTCATGTCCTTAAGTAGCACCTACTGTATACTCTCTATACTCAGGACAGATTGCTGGGAAATGGGGCCACATATTCTCCCCTCTTCTAACATCTTGGAAAGTGAGGGGCTGGCTTAGTCCCAGGCCTTGGGGATAGGTGGTCTGTTGAGGGTGTGGCATGAGGATGTCTGGCCTCTGGGCCCTGTGGGGGCTGCGAAGCCTCTTCCCTCAGATGAGCTCAAGGCCCGACCACCTGATCTGTGGTTTTTAACCCCACTCTACCCACCCACTGCCTTTCACACCAGGGGCTGCAAAGTGCTCTTAGGTGTCTTTATGGTGTCAGATCCAAGGGGATGGAGGTGTTGAAATACCAGCCCCCAGTAAACTCAGAGCTCCCTCATTTTATTTTTTTAAATGAGGTTTTTACAGTGTACAATTCAGTATATTTTAGTATAGCTACAGATATGGGCAACCATCACCACCGTTGATTCGGGAACATTTTTGTCATCTCACAGAGAAACTCTGTGCCCCTTAGATATCATCCCCTTATTTTCCCCTCCCCCGCCCCCCAATCAACCACTGATCTTTCTGTCTCTGTAGATTTGCCTATTCTGAACATTTTATATAAACAGAATTATACACTGTGTGGCCTTTTGAGTCTAGCTTCTTTAACTTCCTGTGATACCTTAATTTGTTGTAGCACATATCTATCAGTACTTCATTCCTTTTTATGACCTAACCATACCCTACTTATGGATATAACCCGTTTTGTTTATCCACTCATGAGCCGATGGACATGTGGGTGGTTTCCACCTTTTGGCTGTTGTAAACAATGCTGCTATAAACTTCCGTGCAAGTTTTTGTTGGACCCGGGTTTTCATTCCTCCTGGGTGTATACCTAGGAGTGGAATTGCTGGGTCCTGTGGTAACTCTACGTTTAACTGCTTGAGGAACTGCCAGACTGGTTTCCATAGTGGCTGCACTGTTTTACTTCCCCACCAACAGTGTATGCGCGTTCCAGTTCCTTTGTTTTAATTCAATGCCCAGTCCTGTCCTGGTTTCCTAAGAAGTGTCCGCTGGTGGGATTCCTATAGATCTGGAGCAGCTCCTGGGTTCAGGGCTCCTGGGTCTAATCAAGGCCCAACTAAAGGCCCTGGGACAGGCTGGGTCCAGCTGAGTAGGCTGTGGGTGGGGGGCGTGTGGAAGGGAGGAAAGGCACATACTCTGTGGTTCCTTGGGTGGGGACCACCAGAGACAGAATTAGAACCAATGGATACTGCAGGGTGGGAGTCATGATGCTGGAGTGATTTCAGGTGGCTCTGGGCACAACATTAAATGACATTGTATCACTCAGGGAGAATGTGCTTCCTTTTTTTTTTTTAAATCCTCATGGGAGGATATGTTTATTGATTTTAGAAAGAGGAAAAGAGAGAGAGAAACATCAATTGGTTGCATCCCGTTTGTGCCCCAACCTAGGATTGAACCCAGACCCCAGTCATACCAGTGTGCCCTGACTGGGAATTGAACCAGCAACCTTTTGGTGTGCAGGGATGATGCTCCAACCGAGGCACCCAGTCAGGGTATGGTTCCCTTTTTAATTGTCTTTGAACTTTCTGATTCCATCAAGGGAAACTCTTAGTTGCTACTAAACTCTTGATGCCTCCTGGACTCTAGTTTATGTTCTTTCACCTGCTGGGGCAGGTCTTCAGCTTGGCCCTTTGGCAGGCCACAACAACAAACCGGAACTTGTGAACTTTTGGGGGTGGGGGGAGGGGTTCTTTATTTTACAGTCTATTTGTGTGGCAAGTGATGACGAGTTTCCATTTCCAGGGAGCCAGATTTCTTTTTAAAACACATGTATTTCTGTTAGACAGTGGGTTTATTTAAAGACAAAGATGAAGTAAAACCCTGCAGTGGTACTTCAAGAAGGCAGTAAGCAAATGACCGAAGTTTGGAAAGCCTTGTTCTATAGTTCAGGGCCCCAAAACCAGATGTAGTGTCAGGAAGGGCAAGGTCCCAAGTCCTGGGGCACATACAGATGGAAACTGGATGCAATGAAAATAACCCAGGCGGAGGCTGTGGGCAGGGGCGGTTCTGCCTGACCACACAGTGCCTTTCAGCTGAGGCCGCATGAGTTCACAGTTCTCGTTGTGTGGGGTCAGTTTCCCAGTTCCATGGCTGGATAGTGTCATAGCTGAAGACACAGTGTCAGCAGGAGTGCCCCAGTTGGAAAGGGGAGGTGTTAGGACTGCCGTTCTTTCTAGAAGGCCTCTGGGCGTGCCAATGAGGAACTGTTATGGTGTGGTTCCAAGTTCATTGGGATTGCTCCCCAACTGGCTTAGCATCTGCCCTGGTTGTGAGTGTTTCACGGAAGGAATCTCTTCCTGTCAGCCCCCTAGTCCCCCAGTTAAGGGGCGTGACCTACCTGTTCTCAGGTTAGGGAGTCTGTGGGAGCTGGGTATCCTGATGGAGAGGTGCTATGCAAGGCAGGGTTCTCTAAGAAACAGAACCAATAGGATGTGTCTTTTAAAGAGAGATTTAGTTTAAGGAATTGACTCACACAGTTATGGAGCTGGCAAGTCCGAAATCTGTCAGGTAGGCTGGCAGGATCTAAGGAAGGGTGAATATTGCAGTTTGAGGGGGAAAAGTTAGCCTTTTTGTTCTATTCAGGCCTTCCCCTGATTGAAAGAGGCCCACCCACACTATGGAGAACAATCTGCTTTTCTCAAAGCCCGCTGAGCTGCATGTTGGTCTCATCCAAAACACATCCTCATGGAAACATGGTGGCCCAGCCAAGCTGATGCATTAAATTAATGATCACAGATGCTTTAGGCGGAGCAGAGACACAGCATTAAACAAAATAGAATATTTTAAATATTCCCTTTTAAATTCCCTTCTAGCCCTCCAAGGAGAAAAATCTCAGTTTTGTGCAAATGTGTCTTTAAACCTTCTCAAACATGAGTGACATCCTGTTTCAGCAAAGAGAGAGAAAGCTGGCTTGGACTCACAGCTTTTAGCCGCAGCAGTTTCCAGCCAGAATCTAATAACATTGTTTTGTTTTCATTGTATTTCTCTTCCCCAGCACCACCCATTTATGGCAGGCAACCTGACTTTCCATTTCAGTTGTGATATAAGGATTCCTTTTATAAAGATGTGAGTTTAAAAAGTAAGTTACTAGTGATACAGGTGGTACCCAGGCAGACCTGAAATTCTGAAGGCAGTGCAGGAATGACTGATTTGGAAAACGTTGGAAAACACTGATGTAAGCATAGTGGGGATGGTGCCTGAAATATCCCCTAATTGTCCGCACACCTCGAGCTTCCTAGTGTCTGTTTGGACTTCTTCCCCCCTTGGAGACAGCTCTGGTGGTTCATTTCCACTAGGTGGCTTCCCCCCGAGAGTGGTGGCGGTGGACAGGAGGAGAGAGCGCTGGCTCTTGGGGAGGAGAAGGCACTGCAGGTGGCGGTTCTGAGAAACTCCTTTGCTGGGATTCTGGCCACGACTGGTGCATGTACAGCACGTGTTATATGCAGATGCTGTTCTCAGCTTGTTCATTTTATTATTACACAACAGTCCTAGGAGGTAGGTGTACTATTACCATCCCCATTTTACAGATGAGGAAACTGAGGCAATGAGTGGTAAAGCTGCTAGGTCACAGTCCAGTCTGGCTCCATCTGAGCTTGTACCGTGTTTCCCTCACATTATTTCCTGTTGGTCTTCTCCATCTCATCTCCTTCCTGTGTGAATTTTCGCAGAGGTGGAGACCTGGCTTTCTGGTCTGGAGGCTCCTTGGGCCTGGCCGAGCTGTAGGCAGTGATTCTCGGCCCCTAACTTGCTGACAAAATCGATCTGTAGCAACGATTTTCAACCAGTATGCCACAAGAGTTTTTAAAACATGCAGTACCTGACTATTTAGTCAGGGGCCCTGACCTCTTTTCCTTTACATTGTCGACAACCAAGACAACAGTAGCCGTCTAGTGTGAATGAATCAGAATTATACTTTTTCTTTGTCAGATTGGCAAAAAATATATTTTTTGGTGTGTTGCAGAATTTGAGTAATTAGTTCATATGTGCCATGAGATGAGAAAGGTTGAAAATCGCTGATCTGTAGAAAGGACAGTTCTTGTCACTTGGGCTGTTAAAGTGAGTGCCACTGGCATCCTGCAGATTTGCTGAAAGTCACTGATACAAGGTGCTCTGTGAAGGAAAGAGTATTCCTAACCCAGTGGCTGTGAGGTGGGAACACCCCGAGTGTGACACCCGCCTCACCCCGAGCCACCTAATCCGAATCCATCTCACCCCCATGTGGACATGTGCACCTGCAGGTGCACTACCAACCCTCTCCGGGCTGGGGTGTGGGTTTGCTGGGCGGCATAATTACAGGGAGCTCCGTGGATGCCAGGAGCCAGCAGGGAGCCTTTTAATTGTGGGGGTCAGGCAGCAGTCTTTGGCAGGATGGTGGTTATTAGCTATTCTGCAAGAGCTGCCCAAACTAGCAGACATTCACCAAGTATGTGCTGAGTAACCTTGGGCACTGGGATGTGAAGATGAATAGGATGTGGTTTCTGTGCTTGAGGAACTCTGAGTCTCATAAAGCAGTGTTTCCCCCGTATCAGTTTGCACTTGCTGTGTAACAAACCACCCTGCAATGCAGTGGCTTACAGCAGAAAACAATTATTTAGTTCATGATTCTGCAGGTGGGTAAGATGGGCTTGGGTCACTGGCAGGCTGGCTGACTTAGGGTGGCCATGGCTGGAAAGGCTCATCTCTACTCCAAGGAGTCTCCAGCCCTTCAGGAGCAGCCAGGGTTCAGTAGATAGGGAAATGCATTCCACCTCTGAATAGGAGGATTTGATTTGATAAAACTCCATTAAAACCTTTTGTGTTTATAAACATGAGGGATATTGAACTGTAGTTTTTCTTATATTTTTCTTGTCTGCTTTTGAGAGCAGGGTATCGCAGACCTCATAGAATGAGTTGGGAGGTATTCTTCCCTCTTCAGTTTTCTGGGAGAGTTTATGTGGAATTGGTAGTATTCTTCCCTAAATGTGTGACAGAGTTCACCAGTGAAGGCTTCTGGACCCAGTATTTTCTCTCTGGGGAGGAATTCCAGGCTCTTGATAAATATTTCTTCCTTCTTTTGCTGCCAGACTTGAAAGGAAAATCTAACTTCATTTCTTGACTCCTTCTTAGCCCTTTTGCTCCTTGAAACCTGGCTCCTTCAGTCATTCATTCAACACACATTTATTGAGCACTACCTATAAACTAGGCATTGTCGTCAGTGTTGGGAGTACCATCCTGTAAACATGTGCCAGGTCCCTGACACCAGTAGGAGAAATAAACGATACCCACATAAACAGCTACAATACAATCATCAGTTGCAAGGAGAAAAATAAAGTGCTTTCTTTTAATTCACTAAAATTATTACCAAGCTTGCCAATGAGCTAATTTTCCATCATGATTTTTTTTCCCTAGTCTCTCCTCTCTCATCTTCTGCCCCCCCCCACCCACGCTTGGTTTTCTCCGCAAGCTGTCCCCACATCTCTGTCTCCTTTGTTGCCACCTCCCACTGTCCTCTCCTCTCTGCCAGCACTTTCTCCTTGGGTAATATTTCATATCTACCAGTGGCTTTGTTTCTTATCCACACACCCATGACACTGGATTTCTGTTCCCAGCTCCCGTTTTCTCCCAAGTGACAGTCCCACCCATATTTCTAACTGCCCAACACTTTCCATCATTGTTAACCAGACATTTCTAAAAGGAAATGAACTGTTTTCCTCATCCTTCAAATGCTCCCCCTGCTCCAATCCAAGTGCATTAAGTGGAACCAGTGCCCACTCTGGCACAAGCTGATGGCCCCCAGAATCCTTTGCTCGATCCCTTAGTGCATCACCAGGTCCTGTAGGTTCTGGTGAAGAACTCTTGATCTCTCCCTTCTGCCCACATCCCTGTTCCTGCCTCAGCCAAGACCCTCATCATTTCTTACCAGGGCTGCTCCAACAGCTCCCCCAGCCCCCCATTCACCACCCTCTAATCTGTCAGCCTGACTGTGGCATGTTTTTCTTGTAGACGTGGATCTTGTTATGTCCCTCCCTGAAAGCCTTCCACATCTCCCACTGCGTCCAGGATAATATTCAGACTCCCAAGGCCCGTTAAGTTCTGGCCTCGTGTGGATTCTGGCTCATCCCTGGACCCTGCCCAGCACACACCCTACTCACACTTGTAATGCTTTACACCCTGTCCCCTCAGCCCTGCCTGGCCCATCCTCTGACAGCCAGCTCAGATGTCACATCCTCTGGGAAGACACTGGACACTGTTCTCACCCCAACACAGGGCTAGTCACACCTTCCTCTGTGTTCTCACAACACACATGTCATCACATCGTGTTTATTTATTGGTACATGCTTGTTCCTCTTTCACCTAGGAGCTCTCAGGGACACGGAGCCTGCCTTACTCATCCATGTATCACCAGGGCCCGGTACATGGTCAGCACTCAGTGAATGCTCATTGAGTGAATAATTGCTCCACTTGAAAATAATGAAGGCTGGAGTCTGAGCCCTGGTTCCCCACCTGGTAATTGAATGATGTGGCCAAACCCCTTAATTTTAATTTGTCACCTGCAAAGTGCATCATAGTCCTTGCCCATCCTATAACAGGGCTGCCGCCTCACTGATAGGTGTTTTCCTTGCGCTCAGTGAAGGGAGGTAATTTCAGGACTCATGGGTGACTTTGTGTTCTCTGCTTCCTTTGTCCCCAGCCTGCTTAACAAAGTGTATCCCACTTGGTAGGACCTGGAGTAATGACACTTAATCATGACCAGTATCTGAAGCCATGTATGGCCCCAGGACTTTAGACTGATTGCCTGGTCAGGCCTCAAAGTAACAGCACCCTAAAAGGGAAGAGAATTTGAGATTTAGTCTGAGCAACATAGTGGTTTCTATGGTGCCTTATTGCCTGGGTTCAAATCCCAGTTCCAGCCTTTACTAGCTATGTGGCCTTGGGGAAGTTGCTTAACCTCTCTGAACCTTATTTTCTTTACCTGTAAAATGAGGCTAATTATAACAGCGACAGCATAGTGTTTTTCTGAGGAATGAATAATACATATAGAGAGCTTAGAACAGTGCCTGGCACATACTAGGCAATAAATGTTGGCTGTCATTATTGATATTGTGGCTATTATTTCAGTGGGCTGAAAGACCCAGGGCTGAGCAGGCAGAATCATCTTCTGTGGCTTCTGTCCTGAAGCACTGCCAAATCCCAGTGTCCTGCCTCTTGTCATTTCTGGATGGAGGCAGGTATTGTCTTTGCGCCCAGAAGCCCCAGCCACAGTGAGCACGAGGCTGGCCGACCCAGGGCAAAGGGGCTTCTGCGATCCCCAGGGCATCTTGGATGCCTGGATATTTTGGGCTGGCTGCTGACTAGATACCAGGCCAGGAGCTGACTGATACCAGGCCTGAGCTGACCTCTGCCTTCCTGAAAACAGAGGCCAAAGCTGCTGTCCCCTCCAAGTGCTGTGGGCAGTGGGAGGGACGTAGGTTCCAGCCAGCCTGCGATTGAACTGCCATCTCCAGAGTGGGCCTGGGAATGTCTTTGGCAGCATGGCCTAGACAACCTCTTACCAGTTGGCCTTCCCCAGGATCAGAGCCCAGAGCATCCCGGACCTTTGGAACCAGGGAGCTGTGGGCGGAGCACTTCTGGATTGGGGGAAATGGCTCAGTCCTCCAGATGCTAAACATCTCAGGTCTGTTTTGAAAGCCTCCACACCTTAGGATTGCCCTCTTGCATACAATTATGAGAAAAGGCTCCAACTCAGGCTGAGAATAGGGCTGTGGTGTAAATTGTAGGAAGAACTCCCAAGGGTGGGAATAGAATTGGGTGGGCTGAGTGGTCATCTTAACATCATGTTCTCTGTCTGCGGGAAGGCAGCTCTTGTTCCCTTGCACGAAAAGGAGACTGTGCCAGAGCAGCTTCCTTTTAGCAACAGCAGGCTGGGGCCGAGCTGCCTGCAGTGGAGATTTGTATTTTTATGAAAGGACGAGAGGAAGGGACCCTTACATTGTCAATGGCAGGCTCATGGCCTTCTCTCCACCTGTAAGATCCTGATGGTGACGTTGCACCATCAACAGTAAATCAAATGTTGCTTCTGTCAGGTGGGGGGCCAGTGAGTCACCAGCAGGACTTTCTTCATACCCAGGGCTAGATGTGCAGCGTGCGTGCACGCACACACACACACACACACACACACACACACACATTTCAAGCAAACATTGGACCAAGGCATAGCAGGACAGCACCTCTACTTAGAAGACAGTGAGGAGATGGCAGTTCTTCGCATATCCTGTTTGCTGTCTGAGGTCTACATGGACATTTCCAGGCAGTACTATCTCTCATCCTGTCAGCCAGCATTTTAGAGCTTGAAATTCACTGAGCAACAAATACTCCATTCTGTGTGCAGACTTTCCATGGCCCCAACTACACTTCCCAGTGCCTCTCCTCCTTCTCCTCCTCCCCCTCCTCCTGACCCCTCATCCCAGTTCCCATGCCCAGAGAAAGCAGAAGCCCATTTGCTTCTCCTCCTATTCTGGTTACTGATTCTTTTTCATTTTAAGAAAAAATTTTAAGAAAAAGTTCTAATATCCTGTGTTCTATATTATTTTCTGTGGTTGTTTTATGGCTATTTTATAGAATGGAGAGATTTTAGGTCTTCAATCTAAAGATACTTTTCCATGGTTCCTACAATGCCCCTAAACCAAGGTTGAGGAGTCCGGGTGTAGTGCTTTGCCAGATACATCTGAGTTTCTGGGTGGAAGGGGGGCATGTTGTAGTGCATTTAGAAAACAGAATGTAGTCCATTCTACCATGTCAGAATGAATTCTTTTAGTGATTGTCCAAAATCCAAACCAATCTCAGAGTAGATTAATAAAGACAACACGTGCTTCAGCTTGGCCAGTGAGCCAATAGGTTTTAAAAGGCAGGAAACTCTGCCCTGGCCGGGCAGTTTAGTTGGTTAGAATGTTGTCTCGCTACACCAAGGTTTTGGGTTCAGTCCTCGGTCAGGGCGCACACAAGAAGTGACCAATGAATGCGTAGATAAGTGGAACAACAATTTGATGCCTCTCTCTCTTTTTCTCCCCCTTCTCTCTCTAAAATCAATAAATAAACAGTTTTAAAAAGGGCAGAAAACTCTGTGTTTAGTACAAATGAAGACTAAAGCATCCTGTTCCATCAAGCCCTTTCTTAATTAGCCCAGTCATATCTCAATTTCAGCTAATGGGCCAATGCAGAGAGGTGCTGCCTTCTTCCCAGATCTCTCCTGTCTGGTGCAAAGCATGAGGGAAGTCCAGCTAAAGGAATGGAAACAAAAATGATGCTGCCCATGCCCTCTTGCCTGAGCTTAATTAAGCTACTGTGTGATTTTCATTAGGCCCTAAGCATGTGAGCAGGAAAGAGGGTGGTAGAAAAATGTCCTTGATTTGGAATTGGAAAACCATGGATTGGAGTCATCCTAGCTCTGCGAACTTTGGCAAGTTACCTGAAGCCTTTGTAAGCCTCAATATTTCATCTGTAAAAAGGGAATAACGATACCTTGTTTTGCCAGCTTCACAGAGTTGATGTGAAGATCCAACACAAGACAGGCTGTGTAAACTGCTGCTCCACCTTTAATCAAAAGGAGTCTTTTTTCATGTGGGGTGATCCCTCTGGGCATCCCCTCCCTAGGGATCTGCTTTATCTCCTTTATCTCTTGAGGTTATGCCAGCAACCTGTGTCCTGGCCACAGCTTGAGCAAATTTGCTAGTGTTCCCTGGAGAATGCTTGTCTTACTTGTTCTGTGACAGCAGCTGCTGAGGTTGCACATGGCAGAGAGCAGAGGAGGATGGAGTCAGGGACTGGGTGGGTCAAGTACACTGCAAAAGATGAGCCTAACCACAAACTAGCAAGTGAAATTGTGTGCTTGCTTTGCATCTGGGATTCTGCAATAGAAGACTTGGGATGATAAAAATATGGAAGGAACTAAAGAAATGTGGAAAATAGATGATTGAGAGAGAGAACAGAGAACTAGCTAGAGAAAAGAGGAGTTTTTTAAGAAAAAGAATGCAGTCACAGTATACTATCCGGCTCTGCAGTGCACAGCTGACATGGTCATAATACAAATGACAATTATTGGTGTATGACAAGACTGTATTGGGATGATGGGTGAAAGAAACTCTCCCCTTGGCAGAAGTCAGTAATGTTTACAACAGATGAACAGGGAAAGAGAAGTGCATAAATATTATTTGGAAGTATGAAACTTTAGAGGAAAAAAGACAGGTGAAAGGTTAAAAGTGTTTCCAGGGATCAGGACTGCAATAGGGCAGAAGTCTGTGGTTTTCAGCCTATGTCTTTTGGTTCCATTATTTTTTATTAATTTTATCTCATGTATTGTGTAGATCAAAACACTTTTTTTAAAGAGAAGTTCTGCCAGTCGTAAGACTTTGATTTCTAGATAGGAGCTGGAAAAGCTCCTCTAGTATAGTCTCCACCTGTGGACAGGTAAACGCCCCACGCCAGGTGGCCTTTTAGGGCACCCTGCTCAACCTCTGAAGAAGTCACCAAAAGAAAAACAACTATGGCTTGAACTGCCTGGTAAAAGATGTGTTTGAAAGTGACAGAGAATGTTGGGAAATGATCATTGACTGTTGAAAGATTGTCATGCACCCTCGAGGGGTCTCCCATCAAGGTTGAAAGGGATACTGGAGTGGGGGCCAGGCCAGGAGACCTTCCAGTCCTGGCATGGCTCCCGCTTCACTGGAGCGAGTCATAGCCTCTCAGTTCCTGTTGCTTGACAATCTGAGCTTTGAGTTTTCCAAGGGCCTTTACAATTCTACATTTCTCTAAGTGGAAAATGACAGCAAATAGTTTTCTGCTCGCTGGGCACAGCAAGGAACAGAGAGAGAGAGAGAGAGATAACAGACAAGTGAACAAATAAGATTCTTTGGGCCCTGGCCAGTGTGGCTCAGTTGGTTGGAGCATCATTCCATAACCAAAAGGTTGGGGGTTTTATTCCCCATCAGGGCACTTACCTCCATTGTGGGTTTGATCCACAGTCCAGGCGCATATGTGGGGCAACCAGTTGATGTTTCTCTCTCTACTGTCCTCTGTTCCTTCCTCTTTTTCTAAAAGCAATGAAAAAAGAAGTCCTCAGATGAGGATAAAAAAAAAGCTTCTTTGAGACAGTGAAAGTTTTCCCAAGAAAATAAACTAGGGTGGTATAGATGATGCTGGTATAAGATAGATCATGATAGGATAGGCATTGCTGGCGGGGGCATGGGTACTTTACCTGGGCAGTCGGAGCCACTTCTCTGAGGAGGGAACATTTGAGTTGAGACCTAAGCTGTGTGAGGGAGAGCCAGCTGGAGGAGTGGCAGGAGAGAGTGCTCCAGGAAACTCTGATCCAAGGCATTGAGGCCAGGCCAGTCTGACAGAGCAGTGTGTCCTGCAAGGACAAAGAGGGGGATAAGGGGTCAGCATTCGGTATGAAATTTTTTAAGGGGAAAATAAGTTTCTGTGCATGGCAAGGATAAATTTGATGCTGCCTGGAGTTTGGTGGGCCAGCCTTCATCCAATACCCAAGCCCAGGGAGTTGTCTGTTCTTCAGTACCTCCTGAGAGGGCCCACTGAGTCCCTGCACAGGAGTAAAATGTGGGAAGGAATGGGCACTGCTGGGAAAAGCGATGGGGGTGGCAGAGGCTGCTTTCTAGTGGCCAGGAATATACTTCTGGGGAAAATAAGGGATGTTAATCAGTCAAAGATAGGACATCAAGGCTTGTCCACTCATCCAGGCCATGTGCAAGTTGGTCCAATACTTTCCACCCACTGAAGACTTTCTGAAAATCAAGGCTGACACAGCACTAACAGTTTCCAGGGTACTTTGCAGTAAATCAAATCTTAATTTAATAAAAATTAAACATAAGATAAATTAAATGTTCATATCCTTTGGCCCAGCACCTCTACTTTTAGGAATCTGTCCATGCAAAGAAGTTCAGGGGTGCTCTCTGGAAGTGTAGTTTGGAGTGGCAAAACATTTGGAAATGACCAAAATGGGCATGGATAGGGAATGAGTTGAGTAGATTGTGTCATAATCACACAGTGGAACTCCAGGTAGCCACTCCAAGGATGAGGTAGATTTATATGGAAAAGAATGATCTCTGGAGGATATTATTAGGTGAGAAAGGCTAGGTTGACTTAGCTTAGACTGTGGTCAAATGAGCTTGCTGTAGCTCTCAGCTCCACACCCTTGTTCCCTACTAGCCTCCAGGCCCCTCAGCCATGGGAAATTTGGGTTCTGGAAGATCAGACACACCCACTCCCTAGTCTAGAAAAGAGGTCTGAGGAAAGGCAAAGCTCTGCACAGTGGCCTCTTGATGGCTGAGTTCCACCAATCCAAAAAGTGAACACTGGATGTCTCCTCCAATCAGGAGCCAAAGGGTGAATGAGGGGTGGGGCATGAGGCCAGAAGTGTTATTCTGGTGCAACTCCCTCCACAGGGAAACATGAGGAGCAGGGCGTAAGTGTTCCCACCTAACAAACATTCCTGTGAGGGGTCATAGGAAACTGGGAAGAGTGGTTGCCTATAGGAAGGGAACAGGGAGACTTACCTGGATTTAGAGATGCAGGAGTAAAGGGTCATTTCTACTCCTTCTTAAAGATTCAAGGGATCTCCTCTACTTATGAATAATTTCCTCCAAATCTCTGGTGAGGTCATTAGATCTGAATTCCAGATGTCATCATGGGAGAGTACTTCCCTAGTCCCCAATTTTCCTGGATGCTGAACAATTTGAACCAATCTCTAGCTACCCTTGTATGCCCCAAGGCATACACATTCTCTTACACTGGACTCAAAACTTGACCCCTTGTAAAAACTCACCCTTTTCTGTGCAGGAGTTATGACTACTGTGTGGAATTCCACTGAAATCACTCTTCAGTGTTAAAGCAATGCTTTCCAGACGTTAGGCATTTGAGAACCAAACTCCCAGGATTTTTCCTAACACTGGAGACCACCTGTCCTTTTATTTACATATTTTTCTTCAATGACTTACTGTTTTAAAATTTCAATAAATTTGTTTTAAGGAGAATTTATATCACTACTATAAATGATATGTCTAAAGAAAGAACCTTAAAATAAACATTACACTATCAAAATAACATTGTTTAATTCTAGGTACACACTATGGCCTACCCAAAGTTCTGAGTATTGTTCTTGTTTTTTGAAAAAAAAAATTTAACATGTTAGAGACAGACTAGCACCAGACTGGGTCTTCTCTTTGGTGGACTCAAAAAATTTAGAATGAGGACTTACTCCTCACATGGTTCAGTGTTATTTGATGCCATACCAATGCACCTTCCAAAATCATGCCTTATAACATGAATTCCACACTTTGGGAAAGACTGAGTTAAAACCTTTGTTTCCCCTTTTCTTGAGTCTTCATTATATGTCCATAGGCATTGTGTCATCTGAGCTGGACAATGTGAAGCCATTATCACCCTGAAGTTTATGGCCCTGCCTGATGAGATTGGCATTTTGGTGTTCCAACTGTTGTTAAAATAACATCTCTGTGGTACATGAACCCTTTTTATTGTGAGGGTCAGAAACACATCTCTTTGGAGGCAGCATATGCTGGCAGCTAAGAATGACGCAGGCCTAAACAAAGGGGGATTTGTTCTTTTTAAAAGAATTGGAAGAATCTGAGCTAGTTCACTGGGTCCTTCCAAATGACGATGCATAAATCGCAGCTGCGACTGCCCAGACTGAGCTCTGCAGGCACACAGGTTGGGGCTCATTGTTAACGAATCCTGGGTCTCAAAGAACGGTCTTGGTCAGGGAAGAAGGGGGTGAGAGTGAGCAAGGTCAGAGAGGAGAGTTGACAGATAAAGGCGGGAGGGTTTTGTACAGTGCAGCTCTCTAGGTGGGAGAGCTGGTATGAGGAAAAGGCTTTTTACATGCTTCTATTTCAGAAGTATCCGTGGATGCTCAAATTATTGGGGTGACATTCCAATGAGAGATCAGATCTCTACATTGTTTAAAATATCTCCCCACACATGCTACAACGTGGATGAAACATTGTACTAAGTGAAAGAAGTCAGGCACAAAGGACAATATTTATCATTTCATTTATATGAAGTATCCAGAATAGGTAAATCCATAGACAGAAGGTAGATTGGTGGTTGCGAGGGACTAAATGGAGAGATGAATAAGAAGTGACTAATTAAAACATACAGGGTTTTCTTTTGCTGTGAGGAAATGTTCTAGAACTAGACAATGGTGATGGATATACAACCATTGGATATTGTGAATATACTAAATGTCACTAATGATAACTTTTATATTATGTACACCTTACCTCAATAAAATATACCCCCACGCACACACACAAATTGCTTTTTAATTACAAATGAGAAATATACAATGGATAAATCTGGTGGATCTTAGCCACTTCATCAAAGTTAGCATAACCACTAATGAGAAGACTGACATCTTGTGCATCCTGGTGGGATAAGCATACACTGAGAAGGACACGTTGCTTATGCAGTATTCCTACCAAAGGAGCAGACCCTGAATCCAGTCATTAGGAAGCATCAAACAAATTGAGGGACATTCGACAAAATAAAGGTAATTACTCTTACTTAATATCAATGTCATGAAAGGCCAGGAAAGGCTGAGGAACCATTCTAGATTAAAGAGACGTGACAACAAAATGCATCATCATTTTGGATTTGTCCTCAGTCAGGAAAAAAAATAGCTAAGGCCATTATTGGGATAATTGAGGAAATTTGAATATGGTTTGTAGGTTAGATAATAATATTGTATTATGCAAAATTTCTTTTTTAAAAAATTGATTTTATTTATTTATTTTTAGAGAGAGGGGAGGAAGGAAGGGAGAAAGGGAAGGAGAGAAACATCACTTGCCTCACATGCCCCCAAGTGGGGACCTGGTCTGCAACCCAGGCATAAGCCCTGACCGGGAATGAACTGATGACCTTCCTGTTTGCGGGACAGTGCTCAACCCACTGAGCCACACCAGTCAGGGCTATGTGAAGTTTCTTAATGCATATCTATTGTGGTTGTGTAAGAGAATGTTCTTGTTTTTCAGAGAGTCACACCACACTATTTAGTCACACAGAAATATGATGTAGGCAACTTACTCTCAAAAGATTCAGAATAAGTGTGTGTGTGTGTGTGTGTGTGTGTGTGTGTGTGTGTGTGTGTGTGTTTGGAGGGAGAGACACTTAAAAAATAAAACTAATCCACTTAAAACTGGTACCACTATGTCATCATAAATAATGAAAACAAGGTCTGATTTGGACTGTATTTTTATAAGTGAAATGAAATTTTTATGTTGTGTAAAACTTTAGTCATAGTAATTCATCAGAAATTATTGGAATGAATGAACTGTTGATTTCAGGGCCTGGTAGTGTTCACTTTTCCAACTAGATTGGTTGATGTGACATCTTTACATTTGCATGTCATTTGGCCAAGATGAAGGTAATGTTTGTGAAAATGTTTGAAAACTTCACCACTTTTTCCAAGGGTGACTTTTAATTCTTTGATATTTAAATCATTCTTTTGAATGCTTCTTTCCCTGTATTTACCTTTCTCTTCTTTTATTGCTAACAAGTCCACCTCAGACAAGTTCTTGCGTATTAATGCCCTTAGTGCCTTCTGAGCGGTTCTCTAGTGTCACTTTCATCAACTTGGTACAACCCTAATTCTCTTGCAAGATATCCAATTTTTACAGTTGCTTCTTGTTGTATGTTATTTAGACTATCCAGCCATAGTAAAAAATTTACTCTGAGATCTCAGTTGTTTAACATCCAAAGGCTTATTTCTCAATCAGGGTATCTGTCCAAAGTGTGAGGCTTCAATGTATTGTGGTTGCACCATCTCAACTACTTCATCAGGAGGAGGGAGCATGAAGAACTCTCACCTGCTTCTCAACCCGGAAATGCTTCAGACCAGAAATGTCACCCTTTGCTTGCAGCCACTTAGCCAGGATTAGTCACAAGGTCCAACCTAACTGCAAGGTAGTCTGGGAAATGCAGTTTTCCCATGCTCAGAGGAGGAAAATTAAATAGCGGCTGTCTGCCACTTGGTGCATTTGCATTTTGTGTCAGATGTTCTAATGAGAATACATATTAAGAGGAGGGGTGTTTGAGAGGGGATTAATTATATAAACTGTCAAATTACTAGGAAGTCTTTTTGTATCATGATCACTTCTGCTTTATTACTCAGCAGGGACCGTGATAATGAACACTCAACTCAGAGGGTGAGCTTCCTCTGGTGCTGTGAAATTCCCAGAGCCTTGCCTGGTGGGTGAGAGATCCGAACAGCGTATTAGCTCACACACAGCGATGCTTTTCTGAATGAGGGATTCTAACTGGTCCTCACCCCAAATCCTACACAAGGAATATTTGGTGTTTCGGTGCAACAAAGAACAGCTTTGAAAAGAGATAGACTTTGAGCTAGACCTTAATCTGCAAGCCAGGAAAGGCAGAAAGTGCTGTTGTTTATTTTCTAAAACCCCATTAGAAGTTGCTTATGTTTTTGTTTCAATTTTGCTGTTGACAAATCCGAATTTCTCACACCCTCTTTAGCACATCTCTCTCTCCCCCTCGCCCTACCGTGCCCTGTGAAAATGTTGGTGCTTCTGGCTTTCATCATCATCTTCCACATCACCTCTGCGGCCTTGCTTTTTATCGCCACCATCGACAATGTAAGTTCCCTTTACTTCTGACCAACCCAGAACCCCTGCATCCTACACTCAGTAGCAGGATTGAGAACTGCCCAAGGTGATTACAATTTGGGATTGTCCTGCCTACCAAGGCATGCCTGCCTCCTTAACCTGGGCCTGAGGGCTCTGGCCTAAGTGTTGGGGTCTGGAGCATCCATATATTGGTGGGCAGGGATGTTGGTCCTCTCAGCCCTGATTCCTCCAGAGAGCCTGGCATGATGCCATAGTTGTAGGAAGCCATTTGAGGACTCAGCATAATTTCAGCCCTCTTAACTGAGGTCAATGATTCAGCATTGGCACTGTTGCCACTTTGCGCTGGACCATTCTTTGCTGTGGGGCCATCCGAGATTAGCCTCATTGTCCTCATTGTTGGTTTCTACCTTCTAGAGGCCAACATCCCTCCCACCCCTACTTGTGACAACCAGAAATGTCTTCAGACATTGCCAAATGTTTTGTGGAGGGCAGAATCATCCTTAGTTGAGGACCACTACCCTAGACACCCCTCCCCCACCACAGGTGACCCATCCCAGGCAATCTCTGCTCCTCCTGCTTCTGATGTTTCCTTACGGACAGGATCCCTTGTTGCTGGCCCACCTGCCCATGCCCTCTTAGCAGAGGCCGTGCTGGGAACTTTTCCACTCTGCCCATGCACCTATGAAAAAGTTAACTCTTTCCCTTTAGTATCCATCTCTCAACTATATGGCAAGAATGCACTTGGTAAGTAACCTATTGGCATTAATATCCCTCCCAGCAGGAAATAAGCTTTTCACCAAAGGTCCTTTATGGCCCACACCTCAATCCAAATGCCTGGCATGAATCCTGATAATTTCAGACTGAGCAACATTGGGAGTCAGAATCACTGCTCAAGAAGCTAAAAAATGCACCTTACAAGTGGCCATCAGCTCTGCCTACATACAGTTAATTAATCATCATAACAGTATTAACATAGACCATTAGACCACCTGTCACTTAGAAAGCACTTACTCTGGTCTGGGCTAGGCCTTTTCTACATGCAGCATCTCAGTTGATCCTCACCTTAAGTTTGTGAAATGGGTCCTCTCCTAGCACTGCTTCTGATAAGGGAACTGGGCCTTAGGGTAGTGAGGGTACCTGCTGGAGATTACACTGCAGTAAGTGGCAGAGCTGGGATTTGACCCATTCCAACCTCCTGGCTTTATATCCTGAAAGGGCAAATAAGTAAAGTGATCAGGTTTGGGTTCGTGCAGGTTCTCGAAGAACCGCCATGAGTGGGTAGGGCAGGGATCACATTGATGCCATGAGTTAGAGGATTTGCATCTTGCCATTATCTGAAGGGCCCATGCATAATGAAATACATGGTACTGGATGTTCTTTTAGAATTTCCTTTTTCTATTTCTTGCATTGGGTCCTTTGGTGTCTTGAAATGGTTGCAGACATAGTGATAGGATAGATGGACATTAGGGGCAGAAAAGCTATAAGCCACAGCACTGCTTAATTCTATGGAACACTCCTGTGTATTTATGTCAGAGTGGCTCACTGAGAAGACTCAGATGGTCATTCTTACCAGTCTGTGAGTCACAGGGAATTCATGAGTTAGGAATTGTGCTTGGCGCTGTAGTGGGGCACATAGTGGGAATTCAGTGAACCTCTGTTGACTGGATGAATGGGTGGGGGAGATTCCAGGCTTTGGGGGGATGGAGAGCAGAACGATGGCCTTCTGGGGCAGGTGGAAACAGCAGAAGGACAGAGAAAACATTCTCTCTGAAGGTGGGAGAGCATCCATGACAGGCTTCTCCCCTCCCCAATTTCATCCTTTTCTCATGCTTGTAGCTCTTGTGGAATTTACCACTGTGTATTTATTACCACCAACTGAGCCTCATCTTCTCTCCACCACGTGGAGAGACCAGCAGTGTGGATATCACCTGGGTGCTAGTTGGAAATACAGAATCTCAGGCCCCATCACAGACTTCTTGAATCAGAATCTGCCTTTTAACCAGATCCCCACGTGGCTTGCATGCACACTGAAGATTGAGAAGCACTGGTCCCAAACATTCATTTACTGCGGTGCCTCACACCTTATTAGAAATCAGTATTTTCATAATTAACAATCAGCCTTTTCCTCTGTTTCCATTTTGTGTTACAGGCCTGGTGGGTAGGAGAAGGATTTTTTGCAGATGTCTGGAAAATCTGTGTCAACAACTCAAATTGTACAGAAATCGGTGACAACTATTCGAGTGAGTGTGAAGCTGATTGAGAAGGCTGGATGAAAAAGGGAATGCTCAGGAGAAAGGCTTCCCTGTTGTCTGACTCCTCATCTTCTCCTTCACCCAGCATTCTGGGAGGGGCGGCTGGGGGCTCAGCAGGCTGTAGCAGGGACAGTGTTAGGAGGGGTGACAGGAGGGGCGTGGAGAAGGCAGGGGCTGCAGGGGACTCCAACCCCACCTTTGCTGTGCCCACCCTTCTCTGTTTCTTGGCCATACTTTCTCATACTTTCTCAGTTCCAGCTCTCATCTAGAATCTTCTCCCTCTTCTCACTTATCCAAGCCTCCCCTCTACATAGACTCAGAGACTGTCTTTGATGTTTGTGTCACTTCCCTGCACCCCAAGAGCCTTGAGAGCTGGCTCCTTTGTGAGCTGTGTGATCTTACCTTGGGGCAGGTCATCTGAGCACTAAGAATATCAATATCTTCAGCTGTAAGTGGAGGTAATAGCAATGCACCTGCCCTGCCTGCCTCTGTACATAAGCTGAAGTACTCCCAAAGGCTTTGCAAATGCAGAAAATTCCACTTAAAAACATGCCAGCCACTCTCCTTCACTCTAGAGAGGGTGATTCTATTTTCTGTTATGAAACTGATGGAAGAGGTGCTTTGGGCCCTGGTGCCTGAAAAAATACTGGATGCCCAGTTAAATTTGATATCTCAGATAAACCATAAGTAACTTTGTTTAATTAAGTATACCCTAATATTAACATAAGACATACTTATACTAAAAATGATTTGTTGTTTAGCTGATATTCAGATTTAATGTGCATCCTGTTTTTTTGTGTTGTTTTTTGCTTGTTTGCCAAATTAGAGCAATCTTATTTAGGGGGCAGGGGACCCTGCTGACTGGCTCCTAAAGTCTCACCTTCCATCAATAACAATGTCAACACTCATCATACAAACAGTAAAAATATCAACAGAAGGCATCATTTGCTGAAGGTTTACTGTGAGGCACAGGGCTAAGTCCTTTACGTAAGTGATCTCATAGCCCTATCTAGCAGGGACCATGGGCCCCGTTAGATGGAGAAACTGAGGTAAAGAGTGGAAACCCAAGGTTATACATCCAGGAATAAGCGATGGAACCAGGATTTCAATCTGGATGTGATCGATTCTGAAACCTGCATTTTAAACCACATGTGGTCCCTGCCACACCCTCCCCCTCTCTGTCTATCTGCTGTGCTAAGCCTTGACCCTGGGAAGAACCATTCTCCCCCATGCTCTGCGAGCCCCAGCTGTCGCCAGTGTGTGTGGTCAGCTGGGAGGGCTGGCTGTGCTCTGCGGCAGTGTTTCCAAGCCTCTATTATTTGTGCTCCATAGTCCCTATGTGGAGTGATTTAATTCCCATTTACTTTTCCTTAGAATAACAGGGGTTGGCAAACTACCAGCCAAATTCAGTCCAATTAGATAAATATGGCTTTTACATTTTTAAAGAGTTGTTTAAACAAAACAAAAAAACTCAAAAAAAAAACAGAACAAAAAAAAATGCAACAAGAGACTACATGGCCACAAAACCTAGAGTATTTACTAGTCTGGCCTTTACAGAAAAAACATGCCGACCCCTACTTTACAATAGTTCAGTTTTTCCTTACATTCATCTACTTCGAGAGGAAATTTACATCCCCGCATAAATGATAATCTGGTACCACTTGCCATAAAGGAAGGAAAATTTATTAAAAATGCCACATTGGCCCTGGCTGGTGTGACTCAGTGAGTCGAACACCAGCCTGCAGACTGAAAAATCATTGGTTGGAATCCTGGTCAAGGCACATGCCTGGGTTGTGGACCAGGGCCCCAGTTGCGGGTGTGTAAGAGGCAACAGGTTGATGTTTCTCTCCCTCTTTCTCCCCCTCCCCCTCTCTCTAAAAAGAAATAAATAAAATATTTTTAGAAATGCTACACTGAAAACCAAATGTTATTAAATCCTCACCAGATGCACCTGCCTCTTGAAGGCCCTAACACTGTTTCTGGTTCTATCCTGTTAAAAATAAAACAACCACCAAAACCAGATATTATCAAGTATTATAAAAGTGCCAAGGTGGTGGCTGGAAAACTTTTTCTTCAGGTCCTTAGACATTTAAACAAGAGCAAAGTGAACATCCCTCTCTTTAGGTGAGTTTCGTCGGTTGGTGTGCTGATCGTATGCCACCTGTACCAAGCTCAGTGGCCACCAGCAGAATCTTCTGCACCCACCTCCCAGTTTTGAGAAACCCTGTTTTAAGATCTTGTGCCCTTTTTTCGTAGAGCCATTGTCTTAATATGTTCAGACTCTCATAACAGGACACCATTGACTGGGTGGCTTAGACATCAGGCATTTATTTACATCTCACAACTGTGGGCAGATCTGGTGTCTGGGAAGAGTAGACAGTCTTCCCGGTTTGCGGACAGCCTGGTTCTCGTGTCCTCACCTGGCAGAGAGCAGAGAGAGAAAGCAAGCTCTTGTCTCTGTTCATGTAAGGACACTAATCCCGTTCTCGGGGGCTCCACCCTCATAACCTAATCACTTCCTAAAGGCCCCACTGTCACACTGGGAGTGAAGATGTCAACCTATGAATTTCAGAGGTGACACAAACATTCATTCCACAGAAGCCATGTTTTCCATATTTGCCCCATCACCTGGGGTACTTGCTCAAAACACTGACTCCTGGTGCCTGCCCCACTTAGTGCATCAGAACCGCAAGGAGACAGGCCCAGGAACCTGCAGTTTTAATAAGCCCCCAGTGGTTCCTGGAATTGGGCAAATTTAGGAAGCAGTGCTCAAAGCCAGAGGGGCACTCTCCTGGTCCTATGTCAAAAGCAGCGTGCCCCTGCATGCCTGATCCCAACACCACCAGAGATTCTGATTTATTTCATTTTGGTGTAGTCTGCCGGATGTCTTTATAATGGAGCTGTAATTTACAGGCAAGAAAATGCAGACTTCTTAAGGTTTCAGTTCAAAGAGTTTTGACAATTATGTATACACCCATGTAACCGCCATCAAAGGAGAGATAGAGAACATTCCATCACCCCAGAAAGTTCCCTCGGGCCCCATTCAGCTCAGTTCCCATCACCCCTGCCCCGAGGGCAACCACTCTGACTTCTGTCACCATAGTTCACAGTTGCCTGTTCTTGGACGTCATATGGTTTGATCATGTGGCATAAGGGGGACGGGAGGGAGTCTGGCTTCGTTCCTGACTGTAAGCAATGGGGGAGGGGCTCCATGCTCTCCGGTGATCCTAATGTGCAGCCAGAATGCACTAAGAACCATTGCTCTAAAAGTTCATTAAGTACTGGAAATTATGCCTCCCTCTAGTCACTTTTTAGACAAGATTGAAAAAAGAAAAAAAAAAGGAAGGTTTTCCTTAGATTTTCCTCTGCAGCTTTGGGCTGTGTCCCTTTACCCATCTTACTATCTCCTGGTGATAACATCCAGCCACTATAAAAAACTTTGGCAGGCACCCCTAAAACCCTTCAGTGGGTGAGTTTACCCACTCTCCCAGCCTGCTGAGGCAGAATCTATTACTATCCCCATTTCACAGGTGAGTAAACTGAGGCCTACGCAAGTGGCTCCAGTCCCTGTACTTGACCCCTGTGTACACCTGTGGCACAGGGCTCCAGCTGCGTCCTTCCCCATGCAGCACCTTCCTCCAAGACTGGCTCCTTTTTCTGATCAAACTCCCCTGTACCAACCTGCCTCCCTTCACGCCCCACTCTCTAAGGCCAACTGAAAGAAATATAACTTTCATTTTCTTAAATAGCGAGAGTGGAAGGTTCACTCTCTTAAATGTACTTTCAGAAAGTCCTATAAGCCCCTAGGACCCGAGAATCCCTCCAGAGGTCTCTCTAAAATGCAGACACTCAGTCCTGACCTGTCCCATCCTGATCTCTTGAACCAGAGTCTGCCAGAATGGAACCTGAGGATTTACACTTTTTAAAAAAAATCTCCCGCCCAAGAACCAAGCATTTGGGAGCAGTGACCCAGACCAGGGAGAATGAAGAGCCTGTGGTTCTTGATAAGGACAGAGCATCGTTAGGTCAAGTGTACGAATGGACACTAGAGCGAGAGGGGTTGGGTAGACTTCTTGGCTGTCCTGCGCTCATACTGTGCAGACCACAACCTGACAACCTGCACTTCTTCTCATCACCCCCGCTCGAGCTGTCACTGTCACTGCACCCCGGGGTCCAGGTGGTCCTCAGTCGTGTGCTCTTGTCCTTCCCCACAGATTACTCCACGATGCAGGCGGTCCAGGCCACCATGATCCTGTCCACCATTCTCTGCTGCATTGCCTTTCTGATCTTCTTGCTCCAGCTCTTCCGCCTCAAGCAGGGAGAAAGATTTGTTTTAACCTCCATCATCCAGCTCATGTCATGTAAGTAAGACGACGGGTGTCCTAGAATAAGCAGTCCCTTCCCAGCCACCCACGAGTAGAAACCAGGAGTGGTGTGGCAGGTCAGGATTTGGAAAGGAGATGTTGGCTGCTGTCCCACGGGTGCCACCATGGGACATTTTATATTTTGGAGTTTGGAGTTTAGTTAGGGGGTTAGACAAGTCATGCTTCCTGAGTTAGAATCTGACCAGTGAGTAAGAGCTGCTATAGAATGTGCTCTGTTGGTACAGAGGGGAAGGAACAGTGTGTCAGGCAGAGGGAGCAGCATGGCCAAAGCCCTGTAATTGGAGAGACTGAGCGCTGGGTATGGGTCTGGAGTGTGGAGATGTGGGACAGGGAGTGGGGGGTTGGTGGAAACCATTCCAGAGAGGCAGCTGGGGCTGGACTTCCTGGGATGTTATAAGCCTTCTAGGATTGGGGTCTTTGTCCCAAGCTGGTGGGAAGCCATCAACAGATTTGTTTGTTTATTTGTCTGTTTTTAAGGCTAATTGGTGTTAGAAGTGCCCACTTTGGGCCAGGCCCTTGGGGACTGTTGGAGATACAGGGATAAACAAGACATAGCCTCAATCCTGGAGGGACTTATAGGAAAAAGGTGTCTCAGAGCACTTTTTTTTTTTATTTAATGAATTTAACGAGGCTGCAATCAGGTGAAGAAGCCTTGTGCCACAACATCATCATTTGCTGTTGTTTCTCAGCAGCGAGCTAAAGCTTTCTGATGACAAAAACTGGAAGGCACTTCCATCATCCTTTCCAGTCTGGAGTCAGTGGGTGGCTTGATGAGGATGAGAACTCTGGGCTTTGGAGCCAGCCTGCTGCTTGGTTCTAACCACCACCTCCTCCTAGCTGTCTGCCTCCCAGACTTCATTGCCTGCAGCCTAGGGTCAAGTCCAGACCTTGGTACATTACCAGCACACTAGGATGATCTGTGTGCATGGGACTATCTATTTTAAAATTGAGTCCTGCATCCCAAAAAAACCCCTCAGTCCTGAGCAGAGTGGGGCTATTGGCCACGCACAACATTCTCTCGGGGCACGTTGATTGACCACCCAGGGTGCAGGCAGAGGATTAAAGCATTTTGGGTATAAAAGACCCTGGAAGGTCACTTGGTCCCCGAGCCCCAAGTCCACAAGGATCCCTCTGGACACGTGTCTAAAGTGCAGACCCCAAGCTCCCTCTTGACCTCTTGAATCAGACTCTGCTAGGTTAGAACCTGGGGATTTGCATACTCATCCATGAGCCTAGCACTTGGAAGCAGTGACCCAGGCCCAGTGAGGCCAACGACTTACCCAAGGGCACCAGTGGGGGGATGTCTGCTCTGTCTGCCTCTCCCTTTACTTTCTTTGTATCTCCCAGTAAGAGGCATGGATACCCCATTACTCACCCCATTAAAAGGCAAGTGAATCTCGTCACTTAACAGGCAGAGGGGGAGTTAGGAAATTACCCACTGAAGTTTATTTTCAGTCATGTCTCCATTTGTCTATTTGTCACTAAGGCTATTTAATGAAATCTTGTTACCTTAATATATACCTACATAGGGAAATTCCCTTGATTTTGATACAAGAGTCACACCTTCCTTTCCCATCCACAACAACTCATTTGACCTTTTTCTGGTCCAAGGACCTGCCCCTCCCTCTTCTGCCCAGCCCTGCAGGGTTTAGACACCATAGCAGTCAGTGATGTTCCGGTGTGAGCAACAGATGCTCTAACTTCCAAAAGAGATGCGATGCTGGGGGCAGCTTGCAAGATGCAAAGGAAAAGCTGAAAACCAGGTCTTGTACAGAGGATCCAGGCAATAGGAACTGATGGGCAGTTGCTTCAGAGAGATGCTGGTAGAATCAGTGCAAATCTGAAGACAGTGTGACTTTGCTCTAGATTTAAATCTCCAGGAACAACAGTTTGATCAGCAGATTGTCATACACTCAACCTCCAGCCAGACAAGGGCTGGGCACCCTGTTGGATGATAGTCCTACCTCTGGCGAGGAGAGGCGATAGGTCCTCCAAGGAAAATCAGGGTACTTAACCTCATCCTAGCATTCACATCTCTGAATCAATTAAGATGCTTTTGACTGCAAGTAAGAGAAAAATCCAGGTAACAATGACTTCAGCCGCAAAGACTTTTACTTTTTTTATACAATAGATAGCCTGGAGATGGAAGGTGCCAGAGTTGGTTTGGCAGCTCAACAGCAGAATTACAGCCTCCGCATTCTTTTCATCCTTTCATGTTATCATCTTCAGAGTGTCATTGATAACACTCTCATGGCTACCAAAAGGCTGCCATAGTTCCAGACACTCCATCCTGACCTAACAGTATCTAACGTAGTATTCAAGGGAAAGTACAGAGCTGAGTAGTTGGGGCAGAAATTGTACAGGGCCTGCAAAGCCTAAACTATTTACTCTTAAGCTGACCCCTGGCTTAGATCAATTATGACTCATCCTTTGGGGTGGGCACAAGGTGCCCAAATAAAAATTGGGTTCAGCTAGCAAGAATGGGAAGCAAAATGGTGATAGGGGAGGCAGTGATAATCTGTTGCAAATTTTAGTTATAATCTTTCCAACAGACTAAAATAAATGCCTATAATAGTAAGAGCTTAAATTGATCGTCTCCTCTGGCTGCAGTCTTCTGAGGCACCTGGGACACATGACAGTCCATGACTTATTGGTGTCTTCACTTTCTTCTGACAGGCCTGTGTGTCATGATTGCAGCTTCCATCTACACAGACCAACGTGAAGACCTTCACAAAGGAAATTCCCATTTCTATAGCCAGACCTCGGAGGGCAGTTACGGCTACTCCTTCATCCTGGCGTGGGTGGCCTTCGCATTCACCTTTATCAGTGGCCTCATGTACCTGATACTGAGGAAACGCAAATAGGCGCCAGGAGCTCAGTTTATTTTACCGCAGTACAAAATCCACATTCAGATAACCATTTTGTATATAATCATCATTTTTGTGGTTTTTCTAGCAAACATATTGTTTCCTTTAAAAGCCAAAACAAGAGAAGAGTTTTTGCATTCTTGAGATCAGAGGATAGACTATGAAGGCTGGAATTCAGAACTCCTGCCCATCCTAAGGTCTCAACAACACAAAGCCAAAAATCCAGCAATGCTCAAATCCAAAAATGTTCAGCAGGATGTTTCTTAACCACAGAAATGCGATGGGGTAACAAGAGACCAAGAAAGCCAGGTCTGGGGCATATCTTCCCCTAGGTTTGGGCCACACCAAGCTCCCCTCACCTCAGTTTCCCTTCCTGAATCTCTTGTTGTTAATGGTGGAAGGTGGGCCATGGTAGGGGGTGCAGGTGAGGGATGAAACCTCAGGTATTTAGCAAAGTTCCATGTGAATAACAGGTATGGACCCTGATGTTCTATCTATATCCAGATCATAGTCCCTAATTCCCTAGAGTGGGCCAGGTCCAGAAAATTCCACCCAAATTTGCAGACAACATCACCTGCTTGCCTTAGGGAAGTGTGTATGGTGGGGGGTGGTCAGATGTGGGCTCACCCTGAGGCAAAGACTTTCAACCTGAAATCACTAGTACATCTTGTAAAATGCAGACTCTCAGGTCCCATCCCCACCCCAGACCTATGAAATCACAGTCTTCAGGGATGGAGCCTGGGAGCCTGCATTTCTAACAAGCTCCTCTGTGATACCTATATGCCTTAAAGTCGAGGACCACAGCCCCTGGGCCAAGGGAGCAGAACTGCCTCACAAATGTTAAGGATCTCATCATATCAAGCTGGGGAGGTAGGTCTAGACCCCACTGCAGACCAAAGCCCTGGTCTCCATCAGCTCTTGATCCTTCACTGTCTCTTCAACCACTGCTCTCATCTGGATCACCAGAACTCCAGTTCCAGGCCACACATCCCAATAGCCAGCCACCCTGGGGGGCTCAGCCTTCTTATAACCCTAAGTCAGAAGACCTCTCCCTTCTCTTCCTGCCCTGCCTATTAAGCTGGCTGGGCTTTACTAACCCCCTTTCTAGAGCCTCAGAGGACCCATCCACCATTCATTCATTCACTCATTCACTCATTCATTCATTCATCAGCATAAGTTATGGAATGTTTGCATGTGCCAGGCATGAAGATACCATGTTGAGATAATCTCCTTATTGGGCTCATTGTTTAATGGAGGAGAGATTAAAAACCAATTAGGAAAACTAATCAAAAACTGATGAAGGCTGCAAAGAATGCAACCAAAGATTGAAAAATGAGGCTGGTGGGGTGGGAGGGAACCTGCTGTGTGCCTGCCTATCTTTAAATTCTGCAGGAGGCATGGAGGTCAGCCTAAATAGCACTCACTCAGCCCGTGCAGATGATATTTGCTGGGCAGCATCATCTATTCTGCCAAGAGAACATTTACTTCCGTGGAGCATCCCAGGGTCCCAATAGCCATTGAAGCAGAGGAACCCAGATTGCCGCGGTTCTCACTTTAATGGGCACCAGCCTTGCCAGGTCTGGGTGAGCGAACACTCCAGACAATTCTGAGACCATACTGAGAAAGACAGCTTTGGGGAGTTTGTCTTTAGGTGTAAGAGCACCACAAGATGTGGGGCTATGTGGGTGACCCTGGGAAGCACCCCACTGAAGAAGCTCTTTGCACCTCACTGCCTTTTCCCTCTGGTGTTTTGAGCATGCTGCTGGGGAGGCATGCCTGAGCTGGTGTGTGACCTCTCTGCCGTGTCTCAGAGCGCCGGTGCTACTTAAATGCTTCTGCACTAGACCTGCTGAGTGGCATGATGTCAGCCTAGTTCCAGTGGAGCTGGGGAGGTGTCTGTTTTGAATAGTATTAGGGCAACTATGGACTCCTCTTCAGTGCAGGATTCTATTTTTCTGTCCATCTACTCATTCATTCATTTATCATTTGTTCATTTGCAACAGAGGGCTCCATGCCTACTATGCTCCAGGCACTGTGTGAGGCTCTGAAAACAGGCATGAGCAAACGCAGACATCCTCCCTGAGACAGGATACCCTCTCCACAGAGAGGCCACCGGCACAGTGCAGGGTGACATCGGGCCAATGACAGGACTGATTACCACCTCCTGGAACACTGATTAGGCATGTGGTGATTAGCAGCATGTCACACCCTTGGGGTTTACAGGATGCTCCGTGAGCCTCTGGAGGTAGGTGGGTCTATAGTGCCCCAAGCTTTCTACCCAGCTGGCTTTTCTATAGTTTCCTGGTGGCCACAATGGAAAACAAACAACCCTCAGAACCAGATATCTGGAAAGCCTAATCCCTAATCAGTGCATGAATTTCCTTCTCCAAAGCTTTCGGGGTGCTTGAGAATCTGAAATGACCCCATGAATTTTTCTGGCTGGTTGGCACTGCTGTGTAGCAATCAGCTTCCACAGTCATCGTGATGCCAAGGTTTTGTGAAATGTGAGAGCTGCCTCCCCACGTTGGGGAGGTGGGAAAGGTGAGGCTGTGAGGGAGGAAACACCCAAATTTCTCACCTGTAGGCAGAATCAGCCCTCACTTGGTGCTTACTATCAGTTATTCAAGAACAACAACAAATAAAATTAACTGAGACATCCAAGAAGCAAACATTAGGGCCAAATATATTACTGGTAACAACTGTATTTGAAGGAGCTGTAGTTTGCGCATGTTAGGACATTTTTATATGTACTGTAATTCTTTCATTGAGGGGCTATGCATGGAGACAGACTAACTTGTTTTGTTATTTGCATTAAAATTACTTTGGGTCTCTGTTCAAATGAGTTTGGAAAATTGATTTGTTGCTCTGAGTGAATGTAGATACTTATGCCTGAATACAGGAAAATTGGAGACTTCCCCCACTCCTCCATACTACAGGTTATTTGCCTGTGTGTGTCCCTGATCAACAGGCTGGGGCCCTGGGATGCTCTGTGTTAACTAATGATGAGGACACCTGGACCCCCACACCTATATGTAAGCACACTAAACACAGTAGGTTAGATAGGAGCTGTAGCATCATTTAAATTCTGCCTGGGTGGGGAATTACTAAACTCACTAATAATTGAAAAGCTACTTACAGGACAGTGCATTGGACAGTTTTGTATATTGGGGGAGCAGTGGTGATAGGGAAATGGCAGGGAAAGGCCTAGAGGTTAAGTCTGGATCTTGGTTTGTGGACAAATGTGATTTTTAGGTAGTTAGTTACTTTCTACTTAATGTGCCTTTAAAAATAGTACATTTTCTATGTTTTGTATAATCTGAAACTGTACATGAAAAATAAAGTTTAAGACCAAAGAACCCAGAGAAACAGACTCTAATGTTCCCAACTGTGCCAACATCTAAGTTAAAATGCTGCCATTTTGAGTGGCAGAGGGGTCATTTGGTTTCTAATCAAGGAGATAATGTGGTTTATACAGCAAGCAGTTGATGTCTGACAGTTTATCACAGGACAACCACCATTGCCTTTGCCTCCAAAGATGGGAGTGCAGGGGAGGAAGGCCTCCTAGATGAATAATCAGCAGCTGCACAGAACCTGTGCTTTGAAAGGGTCTCACACTTGGTTAATGACCTGCTATTATCATTTAAAAATTTTTTTTTAGTAAAAAAGATATTATTCACTTATTGTAGAGAGATGGGAAGGGAGGAAAAAAGAGGGAAACATCAATGTGTGTTTGCCTCTTGAGCACCCCCTACTGGTGATCTGGCCCACGACCCAGGCATGTGCCTTGACTGGGAATTGATCCAGCAACTCTTTGTTTTGCAGGCCGGCACTCAAACCACTGAGTCACGCCAGCCAGGGCCATTTACAAATTCTTAATGATATTTCAGCAAATAGCCTCACATTCTCATTGTGCAATGGTCTCTGCCAATTATGGAGCCAGTCCTTTTTTTTTTTTTTCCCAATTACAGTTTTCATGCAATATTATTTTGTATTAGTTTCAGGTGTACAGCATAGTGATTAGATGATCATACTTTACAAAGTGTTTCCCCTGATATTTCCTAGCCAGTCTTGTTCTTTAGTTTGTATTTAACAAAGTCTTCTGCTTTAAAGGGTTGAGTGATGATGAAAATATGACTACCTGTATAACACACACTCCGCTGAAAAAAAAGGAAAATTCAGCCAGAAAAGTAGAGATTGAGAGATCTTTAATTTTTATTTAAGGAATGCCAAAAGTAGTAAAAGCTGTCTATCTAGGGAACCAACATGTCCTTAGCTCCACACAGGGGTTGCAAGCTCAAACTTTCAGGGGCCACTGTCCATATTCTTTGTTTCTGGGTTTTTTATTTTTGTCCACATGGCAGGTGGTTGGTGGCACTTCAGACTGCTCGGTTTCATATTTCTTCCATTCAGGAAATTATCTTTTTCATTCACCAAATTTTTGTGGCCTAGCATGATTTATCCTGGAGTATGAAATTCTACGTCTGGTTTAGAACTTGCTTTGCCCATCCCTGCAAATCTCCAAATCCTTGGACTCTCCATCCATTAAAATTGTAGGCTTCAGGCAGAAAGAAGCTCAGTAAAGCCATATTTTCTTCCATTTGGCCATTAGATGGACCATGTTTGCCCCAAGATTGACTTTCTCTTGTAGGAATTTACTGAAGGCTCTAAACAGATGGACATGGCAACAACCTGATGTGCTTCTGTAGCTTTTTTCTGCTACTATGACATCCACAGGTACATGGTTGGTGTAAAATTGGTGGCAGTTTAAACCAGGGTTAAACTACAGCCCATGGGCCAAATCAGCCCACTGCCTGATTTTGTAAAGTTTTATTGGCACACAGCCACACCCACTAATTTACATATCCTTCCCGTGTGCTGTCAGAGACAGAGTTGAACAGTTAAAAAGAAACTATATGGGACTTCCAGCCAAGATAGAGGCATAGGTAGATACATTGTGCCTCCTTGCACAATCAAAAGAAGGACAGCAACAAATTTAAAAACAAAAAAAAATTTAGAACTGACAGAAAATTGAACTGTATGGAAGTCCAACAATCAGGAGTTGAAGAAGAAACATTCATCCAGACTGGTAGGAGGGCCAGAGAGGACAGCTGGGCAGAGAGGACTCACATCTAGGCATCAGCTGGTAGACAGGGTGGCCCCACATTCGTGTGCAGATAAGCCCGGAGGAACAACTGGGGAGTGAGACAGACCTAGCAACCCAGGGTTCCAGCACAGGGAAATAAAGCCTCAAAGCCTCTGACTGAAAACACCTGTGGGGGTTGAGGCGGCAGTGGAAGAAACTCCCAGTTTCACAGGAGAGTTCACTGGAGAGACCCACAGGGTCCTTGAATGTATACAAACCCACCCACCCTGAAATCAGCACCAGAAGGGCCCAATTTGATTGTGGGTAGTGGGAGAAGTGACTAAAAACCAGCAAAGAGTGCATCAAGTGCCATTGTTCCCTCTCAGGCTCCTCCCCCACATACAGCATCACAACACAGCAATGTGGGTTGCCCCACCCTGGTGAACACCTAAGGCTCCACCCCTTACTACATAACAGGTGCATGAAGACAAAAAAAAAAAAAAAAAGGCCCAAATGAAAGAACAGATCAAAGCTCCAGAAAAAAATACTACCAAGTGACAAAGAGATAGCCAACCTATCAGGTGCACAATTCAAAGCACTGGTAATCAGGATGCTCACAGAATTGGTTGAATTTGGTCACAAATTAGATGAAAAAATGAAGGCTATGAAAAGTGAAATAAAGGAAAATGTACAGGGAACCAACAGTGATGGGAAGGAAACTGGGACTCTAATCAATACTGTGGACCAGAAGGAAGAAAGAAACAGTCAACCAGAATAGAATGAAGAAACAAGAATTCAATAAAATGAAGAGAGACTTAGGAACCTCCTGGACTTCTTTAAACATTCCAACATCGGAATCATAGGGGTGCCAGAAGGAGAAGAGAAAGAACAAGGAATTAAAAACTGATTTGAAAAAATAATGAAGGAGGACTTCCCCAACCTGGAAAAGGAAATAGATTTCCAGGAAGTTCAGAGTCCCAAAGAAGTTGGACCCAAGGAGGAACACACCAAGGCATATCATAAGTACATTAGCCAAGATTAAAGATAAGGAGAGAATCTTAAAAGCAGCAAGACAAAAGGAGATAGTTACCTACAAAGGAGTGTCCATAAAACTGTCAGCTGATTTCTCAAAAGAAACCTTGTAGGCAAGAAGGGGCTGGAAAGAAGTATTTGAAGTCATGAAAAGCAAGGACCTACATCCAAGATTGCTCTATCCAGCAAAACTATCATTTAGAATGGAAGGGCAGATAAAGTAATTCCAAGATAAGGTCAAATTAAAGGAGTTCATCATCATCAAGCCCTTATTATATGAAATGTTAAAAGGACTTATCTAAGAAAAAGAAGGTAAAAAATATGAACAGTGAAATGACAACAAACTCACAGTTATTAAAAACTGAACCTAAAACAAAAGCAAACTAAGCAAACTACTAGAAAAGGAGGAGAATCACAGAAATAAGGTCACATGAAAGGTTATCGGCAGGGGAGTGGAAGGGGGAGAGAGGGGGAAAAGGTACAGAGAATAAGTAGCATAAATGGTAGGTAGAAAATAGACGGGGTGGGGGGGTTAAGAATAGTATAGGAAATGTAGAAGCCAAAGACCTTATATGTATGATCCATGGACATGGACTAAAAGTGGGGAATGCGGGTGGGAGGGTGTGTGCAGGACGGAGGGGAATAAAGGGGGGAAAATGGGACAACTGTAATATTCAAGCATAATCAATAAAATATGTTTAATTTAAAAAGAAAGAACCTATATGGATCACTAAGCCTAAAATGTTGACTATCTGGCCCTTTACAGAAAAAGCTGGCCAAACCTTGGTGTAAACCAAATGTTTTACAATAGCAATGTCAAGGCCACTGCTTCCCAGCCTGGAATACAGGTCTGTGCTGCCCTCTGCCCTGCCACCTCCCCTCCGCCAATTCCACATTAGTGTCTGTTGCTTGTAGCACCCAAATTTAGGATTACTGTTCTTAGTTGCAAGCAACAGTGACTGCAGCTGATTTAGACAGGAAAGGAATTTATTAAAAGGAAATCAGCTCTTGCCAGGTGGCTCAGTTGGTTGGAGCATCGCCCAATACACCAAAAGGTTGTGGGCTTGATTTCCAGTCAGGGCATATATGTTTGATCCCTGGTTGGGGCCCATTTGGGAGGCAACTCATCAGTGTTCCTCTCTCACATCGATATTTCTCTCTCCCTTCCCCTCTCTCTAAAAATCAATAAAACATATCATTGGTTGAAAACTTTTTTAAAAAGAGGATATCATGTAGCATGCAGGCTTGGAAGCATGCAGCCAACCACCACACTCACCCAGTTGCCTCAGAGTCTTTCACAGAAGAGTTTAATAAGGAGATGACTGCCATGATGTGATGGTACCACGTGCACCAGAAACCTGATGTTGCACAGTCAATACCTCTGATGGAAATCACCTGTGCTGTTCCTATTTTTTTGATTCTAAGCCTGGCTGGGTCATGTGACCATGTCCTTGCTGCAAAACAGGCTGGAAAATGATTACTGGGCATTTTTAATTTATGTGGTAGATGGTAAGTTCCCACCCCCCAAGACTCAGAAGGGAGGGAATTCCCCAAGAAAGGAAGGAGTTCAGACACTGGGCAGTTGAGCAGGTTGTAAATGACCATTAATACCATCAGAAGTTAGATCCCTATTTATCCACAGCTAAGCTAGTGCTTCCTAAACTTTATTCACATCCCACCTATATTCTTTTTTATTTAGGTGTGAACAGCCTGCATTATTATTTACTGAACATTTTTTCTTTAAATCAACTTTTAAATATAAATATTTATATATGTTATATAAATTTATTCAAAATAAAACTACAAAGTAGGTTGAAAATCAGCATTTAGGGTGGCATATTTAAACACGGTACTTAAATCCTCCTACGATCACAACAAAACTACAACCAAACTACAGAACAACCATCATTTAGAACTGCCTGAAATCTAGCTGAACAGAAGTCCTACAACTAAGGATATAAAGTAGCCACATTGAGACTGCTAGGAGGGATGGAGACACAGAATGGAATGGTTTCACACCCACATGTGGCAGATAAAAGTCTGGAGGAATATCTCACATAAAAATGTGCCCTTTGAAGAGCAAGGGGACCCAGCCCCACACCAGGCACCCAGCCCAGGGTTCCAGTACCAGAAAGAGAAGTCCCAATGACTTCTGGCTTTAAAAACCAGCAAGGATTGTGACTGAGTGAGATAGAGGACCATTTGTGTACCAGGAGATCCTCTTAAAGGGCCTGCAGAGACTCACTCAGACTCACTCCTTCTAAGTTCCAGCACTGGGGCGCTAGGGATGTATGAGGAGGAACTGAGTTGTCTGGCATTGGGGCAAGAGCTGGAGGAGGAGCTTTCTCCAAGACAGAAGTGCTGGCACAGCCTTCCCCACAAAGAGCTGGTAGGCAGGCACCATATCTGAGACTACATCAACCTGGCTCACGATATTCACCCCACCCTGGTGATTCCCTGAGATTCTGCCTCACCCAACTTGTAGGCCCAACCCAAACCATTTTCAGTGTCTTTTCCATACAACAAGGCTGTCTTGGCTCATACTTTGGATTTTCCTAAAATCTCTCAAACAAGCAGCATCTGGCCTCAGTGTGCCACGTACATCTTGCTAAGTGGCCCCAGGCCCAGCACTAGCAGCAGCCTACTGTGGTTTGCAGCTTGGCCTCTCCTGGGAACCTCCAAGCCCAGCACAAGTAGCAGCCATCTGCAGATTGCTTTGTAGCTTATGCCAGTGTCCCAGGGCAGGACACAGTTGGCATCTGACCTCCCAGGAGACCCCAAAGCCAGGGTACCACCCAACCTTTTCCACAAGTGACACTCTCAATGGGTAAACTCAGCAGGGAGCAGAGCCCTGCTGAAGTAAGTCCTGTTCCATGGGGTCAGCCCCTGCACAGCTGATCCTCCAGGGTGGTCATAGCCAGTCCTTGCAGCCAATTGACCTGGGGGTAAATCCCTCCCATTGAGGTGCCAACTGTAATCAAGGCTCAATTACAAAAGAAGGGTGTACACAGCCCCCACAGGGTGTGCATCTGGAGTGCCCAGCTCTGGTGGTCAGGGAGGCTGTGCTACTGAACCCTACAGGACACCTACTGCATTAGACCACTCTCCCCACCAAGCCCAGGAGACACAGTAGCTATACCTAATAATAGGGGCAAACACAGGAAGGCAGCCAAAATAAGGAGACAAAGAGATATGTTCCAAATGAAAGAACAGAACAAAACTCCAGAAAAAGAGCTAAACAAAATGGAAGTAATCAATCTATCAGATGCAGAGTTCAAAACACTGGTTATAAGGGTGCTCGATGAACTTGGGGAAGAGTAGGTGAACTTACTGAGAACTTCAACAAAGAGATTGGAAACATAAAAACGGAACTAGAAAACATAAAAGGAACCAGTCAGAAATTAAAAATACACTAAGTGAAAAGAAGAATACATTACAGGGAATTAACAGTGGGGTAGATGAAGCAGAGGATCAAATCAGAGACTTGGGAGATAAAGAAGTAGAAAACACCCAATCAGAACCTAAAAGAAAAAAGAATAAAAAAATAGGGATAGTATAAGGACCTCTAAGACAATTTCAAGGACACCAACATTCATATCATGGGGGTGCCAGAAGGGAAAGAGAGAACAAGGAATTGAAAATCTTGTAAAAAAAAAAAAAAGATGAAAATCTTTCCTAACTTGGTGAAGAAAATAGACATATTAGACATATTATACAAATCCTGGAAGCACAAAGAGCCCCAACGAAGATGAACCCAAAGAAGCCCACACCAAGACACATCATAATTAGAATGCCAAAGGTTAAAGACAAAGAAAGAATCTTATAAGCAGTGAAGAGAAAAGCAGTTAGTTAACATGGGAAGTCCCACAGGACTTTCAATTGATTTCTCAACAGAAACATGGCATACCAGAAGATATTAGTAAGAAATATTCAAAGTGATGAAAAGCAGTGATCTACAACCAAGACTACTCTACCCAGCAAAGCTATGACGTAGAATAGAGAGACACATAAACAGCTTCCTAGACAAGAAAAAGCTAAAGTATTTATCACCACCAAAACAGTATTGCAAGATATGTTAAAGGGTCTTCTTTGAGAAGAAGAAGGGGGAAAAAGATAAAAAATATGAATAATAAAATGGCAATAAAGGTCCTGGCCAGGTAGCTCAGTTGGTTAGAGCATCATCCTGATCTGCCAAGGTTGCAGGTTTGATCCCTAGTCAAGGAGCATACAAGAAGCAACCAATGAGTGCTTAAAGAAGTGGAACAAAAATTGATGTTTCTCTCTCTCTCTAAAAAATCAATCAATAAAAAAAATTTTTTCACTGGCAATACATATATATCTATCAACAATCACTTGGATTGTTGATAGATAAATACAAATGGATTAAATGCTCCAATCAAAAGACATATAGAGGCTAAATGGATAACAAACAAAACCCTCACATATGTGTGGACAAGAGAGTCAATTCAGATCAAAAGACACACATACAGACTAAAAGTAAAGGAACACAAAAAGATATTTCACAGAAATGGAAACAAGCAAACAAACAAAAGCTAGGCTAGTGATACTTAGACCAGACAAAATAGACCTAAAAAAACAAAATAAATGAATAAGCAGAACAGAAACAAACTCATAGATACAGAGAACATTTTGATGGTTGCCAAATGGGAGGTGGGTTAAGGGGCTGGGGGAAAAAAGGTGAAGGGATTAAGAAGTACAAATTGGTAGTTACAGAATAGTCATGGGGATGTAAAGTACGCCATGGAACATATAGTCAATAATATTGTTAACAACTATGTATGGTGTCAGATGGGCACTAGAGTTATCAGGGAGATCACTTAGTAAATTATATACTCTCTAATCACTAGGTTGCACACCTGAAACTAATATATAATAATATTGTATGTCAACTGTAATTGCAAAATAAAAATTATTTAAAGTAAAAAAAACAATTAAAAAAGAAAATCAGTATTAGTTGTCACAAGAGACCCAATTCAAAACTAGATATGATTAAAAGTAACAGTGCATGTTATTGCTTATTACAAACTGTTGTCTGCAGAAGGGTTTGAGCCTTAGGATTGTTCTTTCCTAATTCAGAAAGCAGGTTAGTAACAGATGTGTAAGTACTAAAAATGATCAGGACCACACCTGCTGGATGTAATCAGAAAGCTAGTAGAGAAGAGAGATGACAGTCACTTCCTCCTATGTGATGTGCCTTTAAGTGCCACCTAAGTCAGTTGGGTACCACTGTGAATATAAACTTAATTGCTTTAAAAAAACATAAATTTATTATCTCACAAGTCAGAAGTCTCAAATCAGTTTCACTTGGTGTCCACAGGGCTGGTTCTTTCTGGAGACTCTAGGGGAAGAGTCCATTTCCTCCACTGGTGAGTGTATGCCTTTCCCGACTTTCAGAGTCCACTTCCATTCCTTGGCAAATGGCCCCTTGCTCCATCCTCAAAGCCAGTAGCACAGCATCTGCTCTCCTTTCTGACCTCCTGCCTGCCTGTGAGAAAGACGCTGTGATTACAAGGGGCTGATAAATCCAGGATAATCTTCCCATCTCAAGATCCTTAATCACAGCTGCCACATAAGGAAACATTCACAGCTTCTGTGGTTTAGTTTGTAGACATCTTTGGGACACCATGAGTCCATCCCCCACTCCAATCTTGTCTTCCTTATATGGGTCAGTTTAGGGAGGATATAAGTAATAGTTAAAAATTAAACTCTAAAATCCTCATTGGTGTAAAGGAATTCAGATGTGTGTTTTGTTCCTTCCTTGTCAGATTTCCCCTGTATTTCCTCTTTCTGTACTGGGTTTCCTCTCTCAAATTGGCTTTGTAATAACATCCCAGACTTCAAGAAAGCCCAACACGCCTCATACTCTCACCCCTTCCTGACCACAGTTCCCACTGGAGCTTCTGGAACTGCAGCAGCCCAGGACTGGAAGAGCTGGAGGAGGCCCTGTGCAAACTCGCACCACTAGCTGCGGGAGCAACGTCTCTGACAGGTGTCTGGAGTGTGGTAATTATAGAGCTTGTCTGCTTTAAGGAGCTGAGGTTTCTGACTCATCGCCTGTGGGGCAGGAGCTTTGATTGGTCTTTTTCTGTTCTGATCACTGTTTTTCTTGCTCCCACCCAAGGCCACAGCCCAGTACTTCTGTGACCAGCCAAACTCTCCCTGGGAAGCAGGCTGCTGTATGATGTAAAATGCGTGGGCCTCAGAACCAGATAGGCCTCAGCTCCAATCTGACTCTGCAATTAGGAGCCAAGAGGCTTAGGCAAGCTACTTATACCTTATAGAACCCCTAAAATTCGTGTCCTAATCTGCAAAACAGGCCTAATGCTTAGCTCTGAAGCTAGTCCATTCAGTCTTCCATTTACCCAATATCAACAGGATGGGGGTGGAGAGGTGAGGGAGGGAGCAAAGGATTGAGGTCATGAGCGTAATCTATTACTGCAGACTTCCATTTAGGGCCATGAAATAGAGAAGGGAGTGTGTGTGTGTGTGTAACAATCGAACCATTTAGAGCACAAGTGTAATACTTGTGAAAGTGCAGATTCTGCAACTGTTAAATCTCTAAGGGCATAACCTAGAATCTGAATTTTATAAGACTTTCAGTTTATTTTGATGATCACAAAAGTTTGCAAACCATCATTTCAAGGGCTTATGTACATAAGTCAGATGGATTTTCATTTTACCTTTGGTGGTAAACCTGGAACAAGAAGTATTTTGTATCCAGACATGTACATGGATCTCTACTCCCACCTGCCAAAAAATGTGTATCCAAAAATTATCCTCTATCCAATGTTCTTTATGTACATTGGAAGGCCAAGTGGTCAGTGAATGAGCAAGCAATGCTACCACCTCCTAGTGGTAGTGTGTGGTCACGCAGCAAAACAATATAAAAGAGCAAAGATTACATCCTGTAACATCCAATTTAGCCAAATTCAACACAGCTGACAAAAGGTAATGTGAGTTTTTCCTCATTACATTTAAATTTATTACAACCAAAACATTTCTAGGTACCTATTTTCATTGTTCTCAATTTATTAATTTTTAATCTTGTGGTTTTTGAAATCTTGCTTTCAGTTACTATAATACTGTATTACTACATTGAGACAGATTTCCAGTTTGCAACTGGATGTCAGAGTAGAATTTACTGTTCTTACCTGAGAAAAAGAATATATTTTCAGTGCAAAAAGCACTTTGAAGTCATTTTAAATAACTGTATTATAAATAGTGCTTCTGAATGTTTCTTTCAGTTTTTTCTTCCTTGTAAGAGCTCCATATTATGTACCAGGATTTCTAAATTTTGGCCCAATTGACATTTGGGGCTAGATAATTCTTTGTTATGGGGCTATCCTGTGCATGTCAGGTATTTAACAGCATTTCTGGCCTTCACCCAGGAGATGCCAGTAGCACACACAACCCCCTGAATTTTGACAATCCAAAATATCTCCAGGTGTTGCTAAGTGTCCCCTGGGGAGGGAAGGCAAATAGCCCTCATTTGGGTGCCACTGCCACAGAGTTTTACAGACCAGGAAGTATGGTGACTGGCAACCATCAGGGGGCTGCGAGGGTGCTGTTGGAAATTGCTGGTGAAGGCGGTCAGCTCAAAACATCTCATGCCTTTGGGAGGGAAATGGGGCAAAGCCAGCGACAGCCTACCCCACCGGGGCCCTGGCATCTCTCTGAACTCTCAGGAGAACAGCACTGGATGTTCCTGGTCGCAAGCTTAAACTGTATGTTTGCTCAATATTTGTTACCAACAAAAACAAGGCGAGACCTGAGCAACCAAAAAGAAATTCTTCCCTTTAGAAGGACAACAGTGTAATTTCGCCAGGGGCTTGGACACATGAAAGGGAAGGGAGGTATGATGTTGTAACAGGGTGCAGCCAGGGGGCCCTCCAAGAGGGATTTGTAATGGGGTCCAGAACTCAGGGTGTCCAGGAAATATTAAAAATATAGGATGTCCTCACCCCCACAAGTCTGAGCTGGGGGGTGGGACACATGGAGCAGGGCCTTTGAGAGTGGTTCTGCATAGCAATAGTTTTGCAAATAACCTCAGGAATGGTCATTTAACATATCTATAACTTTTAACTGGTTTCATGGATATGTTAAATAGCTGTGGGATTCCTTGAGCCAGGGAAATGGGAGTGACTTCCACCTAGGATGTAACTGGGAGGCAACTCCCCTTGGTTACAGCACCTGTGTCAGAGCTTGGAGATGGGTCACTCCATGCCAGAGGGCCATGCCTGCCCAGATTTACTATGGCAGCCCAGAAAGGCTGGAAAAATACGGGAATGCTGGCAGGTGTACCAATGGTGGAAGGAGTCAGAAATAGGACTGCAGAGGAAGATTGGTGCTGGGATTTATTTATTTATTTAAATTTTTAAAAAACATATTTTATTGATTATGCTATTACAGTTGTCCCATTTCCCTCCCTTCACACCACTCCACCCTGCACACCCCCTCCCACCCACATTCCCCACCCTTTAGTTCATGCTCATGGGTTGTACGTATAAGTTCTTTAGCTTCTATATTTCCTATACTATTCTTACCCTCCCCCTTTCTATTTTCTGCCTACCATCTATGTTACTTATTCACTGTACCTTTCCCCTTCTCTCCTCCTCCCACTCCCTGGTTGATAACCCTCCATGTGATCTCCATTTCTGTGGCTCTGTTCCTGTTCTATTGTTTGCTTAGTTTGCTTTTATTTTTGTTTTAGGTGTGGTTGTTAATTATTGTGAGTTTGCTGTCATTTTACTGTTCATATTTTTTATCTTCTTTTCCTTAGATAAATCCCTTTGACATTTCATATAATAAGGGCTTGGTAATGATGAACTCCTTTAACTTGACCTTATCTGAGACACACTTAATCTGCCCTTCCATTCTAAATGATAGCTTTGCTGGATAGAGCAATCTTGGGTGTAGGTCCTTGCCTTTCATGACTTGGAACACTTCTTTCCAGCCCCATCTCTTTTGAGAAATCAGTGACAGTCTTATGGGAACTTCTTTGTAAGTAACTGTCTATTTTTCTCTTGCTATTTTTAGAATTCTCTCCTTAATTTTAATCTTGGCTAAAGTAATTATGATGTGCCTTTGTGAGTTCCTCCTTGGGCCCAGCTTCTTTGGGACTCTCTGGACTTCCTGGACTTCCTGGAAATCTATTTCCTTTTCCAGATTGGGGAAGTTCTCCTTTATTATTTGCTCAGATAACTTTTTCACTTGTTGTTCTTCCTCTTCTCCTTCTGGTAACCCTATAATTCAGATGTTGGAACATTTAAAGATGTCCTGGAGGTTCCTAAGCCTCTCCTCATTTTTTTGAATTCTTGTTTCTTCATTCTGTTCTGCTTGAGTGTTTCTTTCTTCCTTCTGGTCCACACCATTGATTAGAGTTCCAGTTTCCTTCCCATCACTGTTGGTTCCCTGTACATTTTTCTTTATTTCACTTAGCATAGTCTTCATTTTTCCATCTAATTTGCGACCAAATTCAACCAATTCTGTGAGCATCCTGATTATCAGTGTTTTAAACTGTGCACCTGATAGGTTGGTTATTTCTTTGTTGCTTGGTAGTATTTTTTTCTGGAGTTTTGATCTGTTCTTCCATTTGGGCCATGTTTTTTTTTGTTTGTTTGTTTGTTTTGTTTTTGTTTTGACTCATCTGTTATGTAGTGAGAGGCAGAGCCCTAGGTGTTTGTCAGGGTGGGGCAACCCATGTTGCTGCGTTGTGATGCTGTATGTGGAAGGGGTCTGAGAGGGAACAATGGCACTTGCTCCACTCTCTGCTGGATTTCAGTCACTTCCCCCACTTCCCACAAGCAAATTGGGCCCTTCTGGTGCTGATTCCCTTGTGGGTGGGTTTGTGTACATTCTAGGACACTGTGGGTCTCTCCAATGAACTCTCCTGTGAGGCTGGGAGTTTCTCCCACTGCCTCCTCAACCCCCACAGGTGTTTTCAATCAGAGGTTTGAGGCTTTATTTCTCTAAGCTGGGGCCCTGGGTTACATAGACTGTCCAGCTCCTCAATTGTTTCTCCTGGTTATCTGTGCACAAATGTGGGACTGCCCACTCCACCAGCTGCCACCTTGTTGGGTCCTCCAGCCACCGCCTTGCCAGGAGTCCTCTCTGCCTGGCTTCCTGTTTCTACCCCTCCTACCAGTCTGGATGAGTGTGTCTTCTTTAACTCCTTGGTTGTCAGACTTCTTTACAGTTCAATTTTCTGTTGGTTCTGGTTGTTTTTGGTTTTTAAATTGTTTTGTCCTTCTTTTGGTTGTGTGAGGAGGCAGTGTGTCTACCTAGGGCTCTATCTTGGCTGGAAGTCTATTTATTTAAATTTTAAAAATTTTATTTATTTTTAGAGAGAGAGGAAGGGAGGGAGAAAGAGAGGGAGAAAAACTTCAATGTGTGGTTGCCCCTTACGTGGCTCCCACTGGGGACCTAGCCTGCAACCCAGGCATGTGCTCTGCCTGGGAATCAAGCTAGCAACTCTTTGGTTCACAGCCCACACTCAATCCACTGAGGTATACCAGCCAGGTCTGGAACTGGGATTTAAACCCAGGTGTGGCAGCTGTGAGGGTCAGAGCCATGTGGCTTTGGGTCTTCCTTTACCACTCAGTTTAGGAATATTGGAAAGCAAGGTGTAGCAGCAATGCAGGGCTCTCTCTCTTAGCAGTCCGGAAGAATGCAGGAGAGACGCTGCAGGAAGGAAAGGGGTGAAAGGACTCTTGCTGGTGGGCCATGAGGAGGTGCCATGTGGTTTTGGATTAAGAACTGGAGATCCCAGCAACACAGCTGATGGTGCTGGGAACCGAGGGAGGCCTGCCAGCTGAGCACGGATTACTGGGAAGAACTGGGGGCTGCCTGAGCCACAGACTGCTGTTTCTCTTCCTGAGATACGGTACCCCAGACCAGGCAAAAGGGGGGAAGGAGGGGCTGTGTGCATTTGTGGGTGTTTAAAGGGACTTTGGGATTTTAATGAAGACATTAAGTCATTACTCTTAAGTCTATATAACTTTTGAAAAATAATTCCTTTCCTTTTCACCAATCTCTGAAATTGAGAAATATAATTACCTGGCTGTGAGCAAGGCGAATTTAGGAGCAAGGTGAACCTAGGACCTAGTAGTTCCTAGTCCTAGAACCTAACCCAGAAGGGGGGGTCCGTTCAGTAACATTGTGCAACACCTTCCCTGGCGTCCAACCAGGGAAAATCAGGGGAGACCACATGTGCAGTAGCTTTAAAGTAATACAACTGCTGCACATGTGCAGTAAAATCCTGCCAAAACTAGCCGGGAAGGATTGGCCCTATAAGAATAGAGTCCCTCCAGCCCATGAGGTCAATCTCTGCTTGGAGTTGGCCTGCTCCCATGTTCTCTGCTATAAACTCCAGGTGTTCGGTTCATTTCTTTGTCCTGATCACCAAGAACCTGGTTACTTGTGCCCACCTGTGACAATGTGACCCTGGCACAGGTTTACCTTAAACATATAAAATGTTTTTGTTTTGTTTTGTTTTTTAATCAGGAGGGAAGTTAAACTGCTGTGACATGCCAGCACCTTGTGTAGAAAGGAATGGCAGTGAGGAAGCATGTGATGGAGAGACGAGAGCCCAGCCAGAAGAGCATTCAAATTCCTAGTAGCACACTGAGTTGATGATGGGGAACGTAGCTTATTTGGTTGCGGTGTTGTCCCAATACGCCAAGGGTGAGGGTTCAATTTCCAGTCAAGGTACACATGAGTCAACTGATGAATGCATACATAAGTGGAAAAACAAATTGATGTTTCTCCCCCCCTCAAAAAAAGAGAAAAGAATCAATAAAAAAAAAAAAAAAAACAACAACAACAAAAGACCACCACCACACCTCTGTCCTCTTGGCTGTGTTTGGCTTTGTGTTTTCCTGGAGCTTGTTTTTCCTCTTTGTCATCTTACAGAAAAGCTTTTTGTCCTGATAAGAAGGACTCTGAAAGCCCTTCAGACCTTCTCAGAATAAGCTGTAATATCCAGATGGTGAGAAAACATTGACCCCACTGAGCTGGCTGCCTACATTCAAATCTGGTCCCAGCAGTTCCCTGCTGTGTGATTTTGGGCAAATTGCCTGATGTCTCTGGGCCTCTGCTCCCTGGAAAATGAGAATAGCTATGGCAGAAAGGGCAAGGGGCATACATTCAGTGCTCATCGAGGGTTATTAATCCCTTATTATTGCCAAGTCCACCTACCAGGTATGTGGCAGATGCAGAGCTTGAAATTAGATTTTCTGACTCCAAAATCTTGGGTTCTCAACCTCACCAAATGCTGAAACTGTAACAGTGGAAAATTGTAACAGGGAATTGAACCTGCTCTTCCATTCTTTTGACATTGTTTCTGTAGGTGCTGACTCTGACTAATGTGTAGCTTGTAGATGAACAGCATGTTTGTATAAGAACCGAGGAACTAACTTCAAAACATACAGACTCTGACCTTCAGGTATCCCAGCTCTGGGATATTTGCTGACCTTCAGCAGTGAAGCCGGGATGAAGTGAAGCCAGGATGACTAAAGCAGGATGAGGCACACCAGACCATCTTTTGCCTTATCAGAAAGGGCTGTGCTCAGCTGTGCAAAGAAAACTTTGCAAGCCCCTCCATTGAGCTCTTTGTTCTGTTCCCCTCCCCACCTTATAAAAACTTCTGCCTCCACTGAGATAGGAAGATGGTCTTTGAGACGTGAGACCCCATGTTCTCCAGGAGATGGGCAAGTCCCCTGTCTTCCAGATGGCCGGCATCTGAATAAACCACTCTGCTGTATATCAGCACCTGCCTCTTGAGTGCTAGCTTTCATAGCCTGACCTGTGTTTGGTTATAGAACAGCTTGGGAAGCTTCCGAAGCCTGGATCTCACAGAGGTTGCCCTTTAGTTGGTCTGGGGAGCAGCCCAGGTGTGGAAGTTGTTAAAATTCTCCAGGTGACACTAACATGCAGCCTGGGCAGAGAACCTGCCTCTCCTCTATGTTATGACTCAGATGCAATCAAATGATAGTCAGAATTGTTGCAGTATTTAACCTTATGTCTGGCTTATTTCACCTAGCATGATGTCCTCCAGGTTTGTCCATGTTGTAGCACATGGTAGGCTTTCCTTTTTATGCTCGTATAATATTCCACTGCATATACATACCACATTTTCTTCAGCCATCAGTCAATGAACATTTAGATTGTTTCCACCTCTTGATTCCACTTATAAGAGGTACCTAGAGTAGTCAAAGGCATAGCAACAGAAAGGAGATGGTGGCTGCCAGGCTCTGGAGGAGGCATAATGAGGAGTTACTGTTAATGGGTACAAAGTTTCAGTTATGCAAAACAAGAAAGTTCTAGAGAACATTACAACAAAGTCCTATACAACATTGTGCCAAGAGTTAACAACACTAACTTTGTTAGGAGGGGAGATTTCATATTATGCATTTTATTTTTTACCATTCTAATTAAAAAAAAAAAAACATGACAGGGTCAAATGGGCGGTTTGGGGAAGTAAGTGCTGAAGGCTCCAGAGGGGGCAAAGGTCATAACCAGTGGGAGTAAATCAGAAGGGGCTTCCTGGAGGAAGTGGTGGTGGCTGAGCTCACCTGAAGATGGGCTTCTGCGAAGAGAAGCGCAAGGACAGCAGGAAAGGGTGGAACCAGCTCCTGGAGCAGCTGCCTGGGGTTTCCTAGGGGATAGATGGGAGAGGCAGGCTGCAGGGAGTTCAAGCAATGGTCTACTCCCTTTAGCATGAGCTGCAGACATGGAAACTCCCAGATTTGCCAACAGTGGTTAGAAGGCATGGCCTGCCTACTCCAGCCTCCCGGCTTCTGGATGAGTTGACACAGTAACCAGAGTACCAATTAAAGGGAGGATGACTCAGCCTCAAGTTGCAGTCTCAGTCTTGCTTGGCTCATTTTCTGGCAAAGGAGGTGGAGAGAGCCAGTGGGCAAAATGGGGCAAAATGTATCAACTTGCCAGATTTTGCCTGTAGCTCAGTTGGTTCCAAATTTAGCCTAGATTTCTGTCTCATTTGTATGTGGGAAAAGTCTTGCAATTTGCTGATGGGGAAAAAAGGAGTTTTCTAAAGGGTGGTCCATGGATCCTGGATTTGCTGCCTTGGAATTCCCTGGGGAGTGTGCTGAGAATACAGATTTCTGGACCATGTCCCAGACTCATTGAGTGGGACCCTCCAGGGGTGGGGCCCGGGAATCTGCCATTTTCACAAACCCTTCAGGAATTGGGACTGAAGGCTGTCAGTGGATGTAAATTGGGAATATTTCATGGGGTGCTTAACCCTGTAAGCTAGGCCAGACAGCCCAAATTTTGAGGTAGTGATGGCCCAACCCACTTGAGCTTTCTTTCCTCTCTGCTGGTTTCCATCTTTGTCTCACTGAGTATCATAGACTCAGAGTGGACCTCAGAAGTGGTTTGAAAATGCAATGACCTAACTTCAATTAATTCAGTGAAAAATGATAAATTTCTCCTACACATGGTCCACAGGTTTTCAAAATACCTATTAATCACCTTGACGTGGATGCTTATTGCTTTCTCCGGCAGTCTAATATTCAGTCCCCTTGCTTTGGTGACAAAACCCCAAATTCTGTTTGGCAAGTGTGTGTTTCTCTCCTAGCCTCTCTCCTGGGCAGTGAGAATGGGGAACGCCTGAGCAGCTGCATCTTATCAAGTCTCCATCAGCCCTTGTCCCTTTGATTGCCTCTTTGTCCCTTTCTGAGCCTTTACGAGTCTGTGCCAAAATTCTTGCGGCCACCCTGCTGTTTTAGTTTTGGTCCATTCAACAACTCTAAAGGTTCTTTCTTTATGTCTGCATGGTGCTACAATGTTTTGGAAAACTACATCCTGTGTTTATTTGTCAAAGGGAGAGGGGAAGAGCTGAGGTGGGGAGAGTAACGTGAGTCATTTCTATGCTATTCATTTTGCCACGTTCAAAAGATTAGCCCATCAGAAAGAAAAGATTTACATTTCATCACAGACAACATAGAGTAAGTTGCTTCCATAGCCTCATTGAGTTTTGAGTCCTCCCACTTGCATTGGATTTCCAGCCAAAACTAATTGCCTTTGTCTACATCATTGCATTCCAATGTGATGAAAGGGTGGGTGAATGAATGAAGTGAGGAGGGAATGATTGCCTAATGATAAAATAAATCCACCTGCAAGGGCTTTTGTTTCTAGGTGAAACTGATGCTCTGGAATTGGGAATAGTCAAGAAAGAGTTTCTGACTCTTAAATTTAGAAAAGCCAACTAACTTCTAAGGCAATTCCAGTTACAACTTGTGAGTGAATCAAGGAGAGAATCAAAATCAACTGAGGAGGTCTGGGAGGAAAGAACTATGTTGTACCTGTTGTACCTAAATATTAGTGAAAGACTGTCTACACCGGCACTATATTTCAAACATGTGATTTAGTAGTATTGTAAAAATCAATTGGCTTCAACACCGAAAAGGACAAAAAGCAGGTTTAATTTCAATTTCAATGTGAAGAAGAGGCATGACTGCCACCTGGTGGCCATTGCCCAAATCATCTGTTAGGGTCTTTTAGGAATGAAACTGTAACACTGAGTGTGGGAAGTTAAAATGAACAAATTCTAAAGCCATCAGCATTTGGCTAGTGACCTGGGCTGTATCTATTTCTACATTCAATTAAAATCTTGATTATAAATCAAAATAATTTGGTTTGGTCAGGTAAAATGAGTTTTTCTCCTCCTTTAAATCAGATATTCCTAAAGAAGAGAAATGATGCCAGTGATTCCTTTTATGGTCAGTCTACATTTTCTTCTGCCATGTTATTTATCCTGGAGAAGAAGGGTGTGTGCATTTATTCTGCTCTCCTCAGTGGCCTTGGGACAGAATAACTGGACCCTAGGGTCTGGGCCTGATACATGCATTGAAGGGTCCCTGGAAGTCATTTATTCTTCCCTGCCCCTGGATATCATCTCCACCACCCAGTCCCAGCCACTGTCGTCTTGTTCTAACCATTGCAATAGACTTGTGACTTGCCGCCCTGGTACCACTCTCCCCCATTACCCAGAGCCACTCACCAGTCTGTTTTCTACAAAGCAACTAGAGTGATCTCAAACCTCCAGTCTGGTCCAGTCTCCCATCTGTATTGAAAGCTTCAATGGCTCTCCATTACCCCCAAGATAATGACCAAACTTCTTTTTAAAAAATATATATTTTATTGATTGGTTACTATGGTTGTCCCATTCCCCACCCTTTATTCCCCTCCACCTAGCAACCCCCCTCCCATCAGCATTCCAGCCCCCACTTAGCTCATGTCCATGGGTTGTACATATAAGTTCTTTGGCTTCTCCATTTTCTACACTATTCCTAACCTCCCCTTGTCTATCTTGTACCAACTATTTATGCTTCTTATTCCCTGTATCTTTTCCCCCATTTCCCTCCTCCCCTTCCCTGCTGATAACCCTCCATGACATCTCCATTTCTCTGATTCTGTTTCTAGTTGTTTGCTTAGTTTGTTGTTTTTTTTTAGGTTTGGTTGTTGATAGTTGTGAGTTTCTTGTCATTTTGCTGTTCATATTTTTTATTTTCTTCTTTTCCTTAAATAAAGCCCTTTAACATTTCATATAATAAGGGCTTGGTGATGATGAACTCCTTTAACTTGACCTTATCTGGGAAGCACTTTATCTGCCCTTCCATTTAAATGGTAGCTTTGCTGGTCAGAGTAATCTTGGATGTAGGTCCTTGCTTTTCATGACTTCAAATACTTCTTTCCAGCCCCTTCTTGCCTGCAAGTTTTCTTTTGAGGAATCAGCTGACAGATTTATGGGCACTCCTTTTTAGGTAACTTGTCTCCTTTTGTCTTGCTGCTTTTAAGATTCTCTCCTTATCTTTCATCTTGGCTAATGTAATTATGATGTGTCTTGGTGTGTTCCTCTTTGGGTCCAATTTATAGTGATTCTCTGAGCTTCCTGGACTTGGATATCTATTTTCTTCACCAGATTGGGAACAATTTCTTTCATTATTTGTTCAAATAGGTTTTCAATTTTTTGCTCTTCCTCTTCTCCTTCTTGTACCCCTATGATTTTGATTTTGGAAGATTTAAAGTTGTCCCAGATATTCCTAAACTTTTTTTTTTTTTTTTTTTAGAATTCTTGTTTCTTCATTCTGTTCTGGTTGAATGTTTATTTCTTCCTTCTGCTGCAAACCATTGAACTGAGTCCTGATTTCCTTCCCATCATTGTTGGTTCCCTGTACATTTTCCTTTATTTCACTTTTTTCTCTGTTTTGCGACCATACTCAACCATTCTTGTGAGCATCCTGATTACCAGTGTTTTGAACTCTGCATCTGATAGGTTGACCATCTCTTCATTGCTTAGTTGTATTTTTTCTGGAGCTTTTATCTGTTCTTTCATTTGGACCATACTTTTTTTCTCGGTGCACCTGTTTCATAGTAAGGGGCAGGGGCTTAGGTATTCGCCAGAACCCATGTTGCTGCATTGTGGTACTATATGTGGGGGAGGAGTCCAAGAGGGAACAAGGCTGCTTGCTCAGCTCTCCACTGGCTTTCAGTCACTTCCTCAGCTACCCACAAGCAAATTGTGCCCTTCTGGTGCTGACTCCCAGGTGGGTGGGCTTGTGTATGTTCTAGGACCCTATGGATCTCTCCAATGAGCTCCCCTGTGAGTCCAGGAGGTTTTTCTGTTGCCTTAACCCCAGAGTTTTTTTTAGTCAGAGGTTTTGAGGCTTTACTTCCCTGCTCTGGAATACTGGGTTGTATGGTCTGTCTCTGTCCCCAGTTATTCCTCCTAATTTATCCACACACAAATGTGGAACTGCCTGTTCCACCAGCCGCTGCCTTGCTGTGAGTTCTATCCACCCCAGCTGCCTGTCTCCGTCCCTCCTACCAGTCTGGGTGAATGTTTCTTCTTTTAACTCCTTGGTTGTGAGGCTTTCAGACAGTTAGATTTTCCATCAGTTCTGGTTGGTTTTTGCTTTTAAATTTGTTGTTGTCCTTCCTTTGGTTGTGTGAGGAGGCACAGTGTATCTACCTGTGCCTCCATCTTGGCTAGAAGTCCAAACTTCTCAACGTAAACATCAGTCTAGTAGTGTCCTAGGTGCTGTTGCTGCCTATAAATAAGTCCCAAACTAAGAGATTTAAATAACTTTTTATCTTGCTCACAGTTTTGCAGAGCAGGAATCTGGGTAGGGCTCAGCTGGGCTGTTTGTCTGCTCCACATGGGTGCAGCTGGGTGTTTAAACCCAGGATAAGCTTCAAAGATGGCTTCCTCTTACTTCACTAGTACTATAAATATTTCATCTGCCCCCTAAATCTTCAATCCAAATTTTAAAATTATGGGAAACTGTTCCTTTCAAAGAAATTTGAGAAAACTATCCTAGTATATGTGTAACTGGGAATGAATACACTATAATTATGTAAAGCTACCCATATTAATCTTAGTAAATATTAAACTTAGCTTGTTACTCTAACATGATTTTTTTCTCAAAACTAGAGTTTATACATGTTAAAAGTTTCTTTTCTAAGTATACTTTACTAGAACCAATAGGTTCACTTCCCATGTAAACCTAAGAAACACCCAGACCTCGGAATCCCGCTAAGCTGAAAAAATCAGATGACCACCTCAAGGACACTGACCATAAAGATACATATGGGCACCAGCAAGGGCACCACCTGCCTGTCCACAACCCTCCCCATGATCTTTGTTCTGCTTTCCCTCTCCCCCTCCTAATAAAAATCTCTGCCTGCACTAAAATGTTAAGTTGTAACCATGATTTAGTATCTCCCAGCTAGTAATCAAAGTTATATATTCTGTAATAAATCAAAGTATATAATCATCTCTGTGCTTTCACCTCTGGCCGAGTTCTTGTTGCATTGTTAGAAATGCTGACACCGGCAATAAACCACAGGTATGCAGGGAAGGGGATGAATGCTAATACCAGCAGTAAAACTACAGATAACATTGGAAAGAAGGGAATAAACCTGAATGGGAGCTCCTAACACCCCTTCAGTCCCCTCCCCTAAGGGAAGGGGGACCTTCCCTTTCTCGAGAGAAACTGCACATACACACTCCCCCTGGGAAGTTTCCCCCTCCTGAATTCCCAACAACTCCCTCTAATAATTATGACTTGACTAGAGATGCTAAGATGGGTTTTTGAGGACAGGAAACTCCCCACATCTTCTCAAGATGTTAGCACTTGAATAAACCACTTTCCTTCTCACCAGCACCTGTCTCATGAGCTTAGCTTTCATTATGGCAGGCAGCTGAACCTGGGTTCAATTTCATATGAATTAATATTTCATTGTCTGTATAGAGGGGTCTCTCTTGTTGGCCATTGATATAACTGAACCCAAGTTCCTATGCTTGATGTGCAGTAAGACCAATCCATAAAGCATTGAGCATGCAACAAGGAAAGAGTTTATCTTGATAGGCAGCCAAATTAGGAGACAGGGAGAAAGCTCAAATCTGTCTCCTTGATGGGGAAAAGATGAGGGGTTGTAAGTGTCCCTAACCAAGGTGATTTAAACCATCTGTTCTTAGGTGTATTTGGTTAGGGAGAATAGAGTCTTGTGATGTATCAGCTGGCTGTTAATTGCTCAGCTGATTAGTCGTTTCCTCATTCCACTTGTCAGGGAATTTTCCTGGTTTCTTACTAACTTGCCTCAGTGAGAGTTTGAATTTTAACTAATTTTTGTCATTTTCACCATCTAAATAGCTAGATCTGTTAAAATCTCCTACCATCTATTGTAATGCCTATGAGTTTGGATGATTTAATTCCAGCAGGTAGGGCTATTCGCCTCCACATAGTTGCACCACTCAGTTTCCATTGAAGGGGAGGAAAAACTTTTCCCTCTTAGGTTCTGTGAATGAATGGAGCCTGTGAATTTTACAAAAGACAGATTCACAGGAGAAAAGGAATACAAATTTTATTATTTTTACAAGCACAGGGGTTTAACAGAAATAAGTGAAACCTCACAGAAGGGGTAGGACTTGAGGGCTTAAACAAAAGGTGATAAATTATGAAAAAGTGACAAGAGAAAGGGAAGAGATTAGGGGGTCCTAGAGGTAGTACATCGTGGGAAGGGCACTAGGAAATGCATAGTAAATACAGGTTGTTTAGTAGGGTTTGTTATGCAGACTCATCTCTGTGTCACCTCAGGTCCTCCTGGTACAAGAGAGGGATATGCTTTTACAAATAGAAACTGAAGTCACCTTTACAAATGTGTATCAGTTTTACGTGTTGATTTTAGGCAGAGATAGATGGGGAGGGTGGAGACCTCTTCCTGTGTCTTTTGTTTTTCAATTGCCTTCAGTGCAACATGATCCTAATGCCAAAGTAGCACATTTTGGGGTGGCATATTCTGATCCCCTATGAACACTGATGAAAAACCAAGTAGCTGCACCTGCCACACATACACACACAACACCCCCCCTCCCCACAGCACATAACACTCTATGAGACTGAAAGGTAGAAACTGTGGATTCATCTACATTATAGGGCTTCCCCCGACCCCCATGTTTAATTCTCTCCCTCCTTTGGATTTGTGGCAATAAGAAATTAAAAGTGTTAGTCTATCTCTGAGCTTTTGTCACTTCAGCTGCTATCAGCCAGCTCAAGATAAGGCCTCAATCTGATCTCATCATGTTCAGCACAACTTCCTGAGGGAAGACCCCTTAAGGTGACTAAGGGGGCCTTTGCATCTTCCTTATTGTTGGTGAAGGGAATCAGTTTTGCTGCCTTGAAGCTACCATTTTGGCATATTGATTTTAAACTGTTTGTTAATAAGCAAGACTTAGAAAGAACCTTTTATCCTCCCTGCTTTTCTTCCCAAGAGAGTCAAACAGAGAAATCTTCGGAAAGGAAATCTTAGAATGTTGCCTTGAAACCAGAAAAGCCGGTGTTCATGCTGCCTGTCACCTACCAGACCCAGTAAACAGAGGCAGGGATTGAATCTTTATGGGTACTTTATTCAGATAGCTGGTGATCTGAGAAGATGGTGGGTTATGTACACTAACAGACCATCTTAAATTCCATTTTAAACTGACCCTTTTTATAAAGAGAAGAAAAGTGTAGGTTAGGGGATTGGAATTCAGGGAAAAAGTTAATTAGATAAAAAAGCTGCAGCATTCTTTCATCTCTGCCCTGGGTGGTGGTCTTTACCTGTGTCCTGGGAGGTGGACATCTCACCCTGGAGTACAATCGCTCAGGTACTATCTTGATGTCTTGCAGTGCTCCTGGGCACAGAGGTGGAACTGCTTATGGTCTCCTAGAGTCAAGGTGGGTCATACCTTCAGTTCCTGAAACAATAGCTTTTCACATACATTGATTACTAAGCTTAATAGTTATTACCTGAAACTAAAATTTTTCCAACATTTGAGTTCCCCATTATCCCCCCACTGTTAGTTTAAACTGTCTTCTTTCTATGAGATCAGTTTCATGTGGAAATACTCATTTTGTTGTTGAGCATGTATCTTAGCATTAGACCACCTGGTAGGGGGCTTAGGAATACATTTAATTGCAGATCTATATAAGGGGCACAGTGTATGTGCCCCTTATACAAGCTATGATAAAGCACAAAACATTTTTTTAGCACAATTGACAAAAGTTGCACTCTCTCCAGCTGGGGCTACGTTAGTGACTTTTTAAGGAAAACATTTCCCTGTCCTTTAGAATTACCACAGGTCCCCAAATATAAATATCAGAGTAGGTTATTTCTTATTGATATGCTTAAATGAAGTATAATTTCAAAGACTTTCGGGGAGTACAAACACCTATAAGACATGTAGTGAAAGTTTGTTCAACATAAGTTCCTCCTGCAAGATAAAATTCAGGATGTTTAGAACATATTTCCTAAATATATCCAAATATTTTTTATCTCATTTGAAAGGAACAAGTTTTCTATAACATAGGATTTAAACAAAAAGTAATGAAAAGAATATAAGTCATTGTTTTTGAAAGGTGATTTTTAGGTCTTCTTGAGGTTCAGCGGTCCATTGTTCCTCTAGTGCTTTCTTTACTCGGGTGTGATGAATCCAAGGTTTTATTTCTGCCAACTTTATCACAGTGAGGATGGTGAGGAGTATGTCCCAAGGGTCAGTCCACTTTTCTTCTAGTTGGCTTTCTGGAGAAACTGTAGTCTAAGGCTGTAGTAGCACCTTATCTGCAAGTTCAAAGGAATGTAGTGAACCTATAGGGGAGAGGTCTCTAATACAAGCAAGGTCATTAATCACAGCTAAGTTCTGACTTAAGTGTTGTACATTTTCTTTACTTTCACTTCTTGACCGATATACATATCTCCCACTGCAATCATAGCCTGAAATGGTCACCTGTACACAATTTCATAAGGACTCAGTTGAATCCTACTTTGATGAGCCATCCTCATCCTGAGCTGGACAACAGGCAGAGCTTGATCCCAATGGGGATGAGTTTCTTGACACAGCTTGGCTGTATTTTTCTTCAATGTCTGATTCATCTTCTCTACCTTCCCAGAGGCCTGAGGTCTCTCTGCTGTGTGGAGTCATCACTTGATTCCTAAAAATGTACTAATTTTCTGTGTAATTTCTGAAACAAAAGCAGGTCCATTGTCACTCTGGATGCAGCTGGTTAGGCCAAAGTGAGGAATTATTTCTTTCGGTAAGTCTTTCACTACCTTGAGGATTTCTCCATTATGGTAGGATTAGGCTTCTACCCATCCTGAAAATGTGTCAACAAAGACTACCAAATATTTCCACCCTTGGGCCCTTGGCATCTGGGTAAAGTCTATTTGCCAGTCTTCAAATGGGTACTGTCCTTGGTATTGTTTCCCTTCTTTCTTTTGATGGGGATCTGTCTTAGGGTTGTTCTTCTGACACACAACACATCTAGCAATTACTTTTTGTATGGCTTTAGAAATTCCAGGACCTGTGAGCCACAGTTTAATATACGTGGTTAATGAGTCCTTTACATAGTGTGTGGCCTCATGCAAATGCTTAATGACTGGCTCTACTAAGTGTTCAGGAAGCAGTATAACTCCTTCCTTATTCTTTCTCCATCCACTATCAGGACCTTCTTCATAAAAGCCTGAACCCTTAGCTTTCACTAAGTCTGCAGCTGAATATTCAGGGTCAAATTGTGGCAAGTCTAGGACAGGTACCAAAGGCATTAAAAATGTTCGTTTAGCAGCCTCTTTCGCTCCTCGATCAGCCAGATTATTTCCTCTAGCCATTTCAATGTCTTCTTTCTGATGCCCTGGGCATTGCATAACTGCCACCTGTAAAGGTGCCTGAACAGCCTTTAATAATTTTAAAATTTCTTTCCCATACTTATTCTCCTTTTTATTGGAGGTTAACAGGTGTTTTTCCCTTCCAGATGGAACCATGTACATGCAAAATTAGGAAAGCGTACCTTGAGTCGGTGTACACATTCACTCTTTTCGTGTGACAATTCCAGCGCCCTTGTCAGTGCAATCAGTTCAACTTTCTGAGCAGAGGTTCCTAGCAGCAAGGCCTTGACCTCTACCCTTCCATCAAGAATCACAACAGCATACCCAGCCTTTCTGTTTCCTTTGTCCATATAAATGCTTCTATTTGCATATAGAGTTCAGTCTGCCTCTTCTAGAGGATGGCCCTGTAAATCAATTCTGCTAGAATACATTTCATCAATTATCTCAGCACAGTCCTAATTAGCACAGCTGAGTCAGGCTCTGGATGAAGAGAGGCAGGATTTAATTTACAGTTTTGAGGGAGATGTTGGGATTGTCAAGAAGGATGGCTTGGTAACTGCCCCTTCTTCCAGCAGTGAGCCACAAATTTCCGTTTCACTCCAGGAGGCTCAACACTTCCTGGGGTGCATAAATGGTGATAGGCTGTCCCAAGGAAAAACTTTTCAGCTTCCTGTAAGAGCTGCTGCAGCTCTCAAGAGGCTGGCCACCCTGGACAGTGTGCTCTAGTTTCCTTGGCAAGTAAGCGATGGGTTGTAAAATGTCACTAAGCATTTGGGTGAGGACACCTGAGGCAATGCCCTGCCTTTCATGAACTATAACTGAGAGGGCTTTAGCAGGTTTGTAAGCTCCAAGGCTGGTGTAGAAGCCACATGCACCTTCAGGGACTCAGAAGCCTGGGTGCATTCCTTTGTCCATTCTAAAAGGATATGCTCTGATCTTTTCATAGTTTTTCCAGTTTAACAGATCTGATATAGAAAATGGAGTATGTGCCCAATAATATGCAGTGGGCTGGCCCTCTGGCCCTACTTCTACTGGAAGTTTCTACAAAGGGTATTGCCCTGCTCCAGTAGGGGCTTTTTCCCCACCAAATTTGGTTCCCCAATGGGTTTGAGATGGCAAGACCAGTTCAGGCTCAGTTTCCCCAGTTCCCTCAGCTGGGGAAGACACCTTTTTATGAGACAGAGCTCTGTAAACCAGGAGGCACCTTAATTCCTGGCAATGTAAGTCATGACCTGGGATTGTAACCTGAACCAGAAAGCATGGTGATTCGATCAAGTGTGAAGATGACAGGAAGTGCTGAGAGTCCCCACCTGAAATCACTTGGCAGCTGCTAGGGAGTCTCCAAATCCACATACCAGGACCCCCCAGTCCAGGCAACCAATGGGGCTCCCATCAAATACTCAGACTTACCAGAGAGTCCCAAAGTGTGTCCTAGTGGAGTCACCAGAATGTGAAACTGGAAAAGCTGGTGTTCATGCTGCCTGTCACCTACCAGACCCAATAAGTAGAGACAGGGATTGAATCTTTATGGGCACTTTATTCAGATGGCAAGTGATCTTAGAAGATGGTGGGTTTGTACCCTAACAGACCATCTCAAATGTCATTTTATTTTTTAAAAGATTTTTAAATTACTTTTTATTTTGAAATAATCTCAAATTTAAGAGAATGTCCAAAAAATAATACAAGAAACTTTTTTTACCCAGAATTATTTGAGAATAAGTTGTTGACATAATGGCCCATTATCCCATAATATTTCAGGTGAACAAGGAAAGACATTCTCTTATGTAAGTACAGTATAACCATTGTAATTAAAATTTAACAGGGCTAAGGTGTAATGGATCAGTTGCAGAATACTGCCAGAAAATGTTTTCTTTGATACTCCATGTTACTAATACTATATTATCTTTATTATTATTATTACTACCAATTATAGTTTTATAAATGTTTTTGTACATATAGATTTATAACCTTTTAAAATCATATTCTTGTAAACATACTATATTTCAAAAGTCATTTTTTATTGTTGTTCAAGTACAGTTGTCTCCACTTTTCCTCCAACATTCCCCCCACCCCAGCCATCCCCATTGCTGACCCTTGATCCTACCCTCCTTTAGTTTTGTCCGTGAGTCCTTTATACATGTTCCTGAAAACCCTTATCCCTTTCCCCGCATTATCTCCTTCCACCGCCCCTCTGGTTACTGTCAGTTCTTAATTTCAGTGTTGCTGGTTATATTTTGCTTGCCTGTTTGTTTTGTAGATTAGGTTCCACTTACAGGTGCTATCATATGATATTTGTCTTTCACCACCTGGCTTATTTCACTTAGCATAATGTGCTCCACATCCATCTAAGCCATTCCAAAGGGTAGAAGCTCCTTCTTTCTTTCTGATGTTTAGTATTCCATCCTGTAAATGTACCACAGATTTTTGATCCATTCATTTACTGATAGGCAATTAGGTTGCTTCCAGCACTTGGCTATTGTGAATTGTGCTGCTATGAACATTAGGGTGCATAGGTTCTTCTGAATTGGTGTTTCAGGGTTCTTAGGGTATAATCCCAGCAGTGGAATTGCTGGGTCAAAAGGTAGATCCATTTTTAGTTTTCTGAGGAAATTCCATACTGCTTTCCATAGTGGCTGTATCACTTTGCATTCCCACCAACACTGCATTAGGGTTCCCTTTTCTCCACATCCTCTCCAACACTTGCTGTTTGTCGATTTCTTTATGATGGCCATTCTGACTGGTGTGAAGTGGTATCTCATTGTGGTTTTAATTTTCATCTCTCTGATGGCTAGTGATACTGAGCATCCTTTCACATATCTCTGGGCCCTCTGTATGCTCACCTTGGAGAAGTGTCTGTTCAGGCCCTTTGCCCATTTTTTAAATTAGATTGTTTGTTTTCCTGGAGTAGAGTCATGTGAGTTCTTTATATATTTTGGAGATCAAACCCTTGTCTGAGGTACCATTGGCAAATATGTTTTCCCAAATGGTTGGTTCTCTTTTCATTTTAATGCTGTTTTCTTTAGCCGTGCAGAAGCTTTTTAATTTGATGAGATCCCATTTGTTTATTCTCTCCTTTATGTCCCTTGCTCTGGGGGACATATCAGTGAAAATATTGCTGTGTGGAATATCTGAGATTTTCCTGCCTATGTTCTCCTGAAAGACTTTCATGGTGTCACAACTTATATTTAAGTCTTTTATCCACCTTGAATTTATTTTTGTGTATGGTGTAAGTTGGTGATTGAGTTTGAGTTTTTTGCATGTAATTGTCTATATTTCCCAACACCATTTGTTGAATAGGCTATTTTTACTCCACTTTATGCTTCTTCCCCCTCTGTCAAATATTAATTGACCATAGAGACTTGGGTTTATTTCTGGGCTCTGTGTTCTGTTCCATTGGTCTATGTGTCTGTTCTTATGCCAGTACCAAGCTGTTTTGATTCCAGTGGCCTTGGAATACAGTTTGATATCAGGTATTGTGATCCTTCCTACTTTGTCCTTTCTCAAAATTGCTGCAGCTATTTGGGGTCATTTATGGTTCCATATAAATTTTTGAAGTGTTTGTTCTGTATCTGTGAAGTATGCCATTGGTACTTTAATAGGGACTGCATTGAATCTATAAATTGCTTTGGGTAGTATGGACCCATCATTTTGATGATGTTAATTCTTCTGATCCATGAACACGGTGTATGCTTCCATTTGTTTGTATCTTCCTTAATTTCTTTCTTCAGTGTTGTGCATTTCTCTGAGTACAGGTTTTTTATCTCCCAGGTTAGGTTTATTCCTAGGTATTTTATTTTTCTTGTTGCTAGATCACATGGAATTTTGTTCCTGATTTTTGTTTCTGATATTTCATTGTTGGTATACAAAAATGCCTTTGATTTCTGAATATTGACTTTGTATCCTGATGTTTTGAAAAATTTATTAGGTTGATTAGTGTTTTGGTAGAGTCTATAGGATTTTCTATATACATTTTCATATCATCTGCAAACAATGACAGTAATGTTCCCTCCTTTCTAACTGGGATGCATTTTATTTCTTTTAATTGTCTGATTGCTGTGTCTAGAACTTCCAATACTGTGTTGAATAGAAATGGTGAAAGTGGACACCCTTGTCTTGTTCCTGATCTTAGTGGGAAAGCTTTTTGTTTTTGCCCATTGAGTATGATGTTGGCTGTAGGTCTCTTGTATATGGTCTTTATTATGTTGAGGAATGCTCCCTTTATTCCCACTTTGCTGAGCATTTCTATCATAAATGGGTGCTGTACCTTATCAAATGCTTTTCCACATCTATTGATATGATCATGTGATTTGTGACTTTCCTTTTGTTCATGTGATGTATTACATTTATTGACTTGTGAATATTGTACCATCCTTGACTCCCTGGGGTGAATCCCACTTGGTCATGGTGTATGATCTTTTTAATGTATTGCTGGATGAGCTTTGCCAATGTTTTGTTGAGGATTTTAGCGTCTATGTTCATCAGCAATATTGACCTGTAGTTTTCTTTCTCTGTTGTGTCTTCATCTAGTTTTGGGACTGGGATGATGCTGGCTTCATAAAAAGGGTTTGGGAGTCTTCTGACATCTTGGATTTTTTTGGAAAAGCTACTCCAAAATGTTTTGGACTAATTAGCTATCCCTTAAATGTTGTGTAAAATTCTCCTGTGAAATCATATAGTCCAGGGCTTTTGTGTGCCAGGAATTTTTTTGATTACTGCTTCAATTTTGTCAACTATTATTGGTCTGCTCAGGCTCTCTGCTGCTTCTTCATTCAGTTTTAGGAGATTATATTTTTCTAGAAATTTGTCCATTTCACCTGGGTTTTCAAATTTATTGGCATATAGTTCTCCGTAGCAATTTCTTACAATCCTTTTTATTTCTGTGGTATCAGTTGTAATCTCTCTTCTTTCATTTCTGCTTTTATTTGGGTCCTCTCTTTTTTTTCTTGATGAGTCTTCTTAAAGGTTTGTCAATTTTGTTTATCTTCTCAAAGAACCAGCTCCTGGATTTATTGATCCTTAGAATTGTTCCTTTGGTCTTTCTGTTGTTCAATTCTGCTCTGATCTTGGTTATTTCCTTTCTTGTACTTGCTCTGGGCTGTCTTTGTTGTTGTTCCTTCAGTCCTTGTAGATGTAGGGTTAGGTTGTTTATTTGAAATGTTTCTATCTATTTTAGGTAGGCCTGTATTGCTATGAACTTCCCTCTGAGGACTGCCTTTGCTGTGTCCCATAACTTTTGGATTGTTTTGAGTTCATTTTCATGTATTTCCAGATACTTTTTGATTTCTTTCTTGATCCTATTCTTA